>CAKNXH010001694.1:32921-72669 GCA_932178445.1 Andricus quercusramuli | reverse complement strand
TTGAAATTTGGACCTTCATGATAATTTCAGCAAAACTCATAATTCTTTGATCTATTCTATGATTTTTTAAACAAATTTAATAAACAAATGCATGCATCAGGCATTTGTCGAAAGAAAAATTCGTTTTTTTCCATGTCAACTCTTGAAATTGGGAACTGCATGATAATTTCAGTGAAATTCGTAACTTTTCGATTTATTTTATGATTTTTAAAACAAATTCAATAAACAATCCATGAATGAAGCATTTGTCGAAAGAAAATATCATTGTTTTCGATGACTACTTTTGAAATTGGGAACTTCATGATAATTTCAGCGAAATTCGTAACTTTTCGATTTATTTTATGATTTTTTAAACAAATTCAATAAAAAAATGCACTGATCAGGCATTTGTGGAAAGAAATATTCATTTTTCTCGATGTCAACTTTTGGAATTTGGAACTTCATGCTAATTTCAGCAAAATTCGTAACTTTTCGATTTATTTTATGATTTTTTAAACAAAAGCACTAATTAGTTATTTGTGGAAAGAAATATTCATTTTTTCGATGTCAACTTTTGGAATTTGGAACTTCATGATAATTTCAGGAAAACTCATAATTCTTTGAGCTGTTTTATGATTTTTTAAACATATTTAATAAACAAATGCACGAATCAGGCTTAACGGGCTTTGTGGCGAGTTTTCCTTTTTCGTATATATAAAGGGCT
This sequence comes from Andricus quercusramuli, assembly GCA_932178445.1. NCBI lineage: Eukaryota > Metazoa > Arthropoda > Insecta > Hymenoptera > Cynipidae > Andricus > Andricus quercusramuli. The sequence continues at coordinate 71,966 of CAKNXH010001694.1, read as the reverse complement.
TTCTAGCGAGGTTAAGTTCGAGAAGTTCTTTTATAGGTTATGTATTTTTGTAAGCAAATTGTATGTGCAAACATTGTATACAACAAAGAAAGTTATATGTCGAGAAAACTTCATGATAATTTTAGCAAAATTCATAATTAGTTGATTAATTTCATAATTGTTTCAAACAAGCTTAATAAACAAATGCATGAATCGGGCATTTTTCGAGAGAAAAATTAATTTTTTTCGATGTCAACTTTTTAAATTGGGAACTTCATGATAATTTCAGCAAAACTCATAATTCTCTCATCTATTTTATGATTTTTTCAACAAATTTAATAAACGAATGCATTAATCAGGCAAAATGCACAAAAACTTTTGAATCAGATCATTTATTATAGTAAATATAATGTTAGTAAGAAGGTTAAAGTGCAGGCTCGTAGTTGATAATGAATGCATTATAATGCGACATTACTTCTGAGGCTTATCTACTCATCTAATGAAAGTAGTCCAATCTCATTCAAACTTGAAAAAGGGGTGGGGGGGGGGGGGGGGGTGCATTTTTTTCCTAATCAGCTTCATACAATTTTCACAAATGAAGAAGTGCTGAATAGAAGAAGTCGAACAATTGAAAATGTACCTATATTCAATTGAAAACCATGTTCATGTATCAGGAGAGCCACTTCACGTCGGCCATTACAGTATTTGTAATAAGCCACATTACCGATCTTACATGAGATTTTTGAAGGTTGGCCTTACAAAAGCCGATGTTTGATGATCACATGCCGATAATGTAGATATTTAAGAGTACTGAACGAGTCAACTTCTCGTTAGTAGTTACACTCCCATCCAACAGGTGGCATAAAACTAGCAAACAGGAATTGTCACAGCGCAATAATGTAACGGTTGTGTAACATACAGTACAGCCTTATAGATCAGTTCTGTAATAAATATAGAACAGCTGCGCATACTAGAAGTACATATATAAGATCAACGTTTAGGCATACATTTATGAACTGGTATGCATATCCGCTGCGTGCGAGATCGAAACTCAGTATAAGCATCATTTCCTTTAAAATTGCCAGTTAAGCACGTTTTTCATTTTCATCAGCCACGCAGCCAGGCATTTTTATTAAAAAAATTAAATTATGGAATATTCAATTTAACAAAAATAATTGTTCAAACAATTTATTATTGTTTTTAATAATATTGTCTTTCTACTGTTAGAACCTTGCTTTCTTCTGAAATTTTCAAGTTTTTGTCCACTCTTCACGTAGAGTGCGGTAATAATGAATTATATTTGACAAGCATAATTGTTTAAACAAAGATTATTGTGTATAAGTATCTTCTCCTATATTAATGCAAGATAGTTGTGGATTTTTATAAAAATGTTCACTTTTCGTCAACTTTCCACTTAGAGCGAGGTAATAAATAATTCCATTTAACGAACATAAATGTGTAAACAAATTGTTATCTATATGCTATATAATAATTTCAAAATTGTGGCCACTTTATACTGAGATAATAAATATTCTAAGTTAACAAATATAATTGTCTGAACAACTGTGAGTCTGCATGAAAATGGCCCTTATGGCCGATATGGATTTACGTAAGACACAATATAGCCGGATAATTGCAATCCCAAGATGAACCCTTTAGGCTCCCAAAACCGGTTTCAAAAACAAAATGTATGGCATTGTTCAAAGAGAATATCATTATAAATAATAATAAATTGTGTAAACAATTATTTTTGTTGAATTTAATTGATTATCGCCTCCATATAACTGAAAATGTGAAAAATTTGAAAAAAACTGCGACTTCTTTATTCTATCCTAAGATGAAATGGCTAAAAACAATAATAAAAAAATTGTTCAAACGATTCGGCTTGTTTTCGACAAAAAGTTGAACATTTTAGAAAAAGCCCCAACTATCCGGCATCAGTATGGAAGAAGATAGTCATAAACAATAATAATTTGTTTAAATAATGATATTTGTTGAACTTCATTAATTATAAAGTCCTAAAGCAGAATCGTCCCGTTTTGCCCCATGTTCCCCTAATCATCACTTGAAACAATTTTTTCATAGTTAAATTATGGATAGTTATTTTTACATTCTCATTCTAATGAGAAGGTATTGGTTTTATGTAAAATTTGAGTTGGTCGGTTTTCATCAAATCTCCACGTTTTGAGACCCCCTGAGCTAGAAAAAAAGGTTTTTACCAAGGTGTCTGTCTGTCTGTAGTCTGTCTGTCTGTCTATCTGTCTGTCTGTCTGTAGGCACGATAACTTTCGAAAAAATAATCAGATTGGGTTGTGCTTTGGCACACTTTTTTAGGGCCTAAAAAGAAAGAACAAGTTCGTTAACCAGCTATTTCGGATGAAAATTCAAAAAGTGAGCACATTAGCAGTAAGCAAAAAGAGGAAAAAAATATCCTTACGACTTTTCCAGATAAAAAAAAAGTACCAGAGTTATAGCATTTTCAAAATTCCAAAAAACAAACGAAAATGAACATTTTAAGCCGAAAAACGCACGTTATGAAAAAAAGTCAATAGAAGAAAAACATTGATTTCTGAACACCTTACAATATTTTCATAACAACTTTTTGAATTTTTGAAAAAATACAAAATTCAAATTCTGATCGCACAACAAAATAATGAGAAATCAAAAATTCCATTTTGCTGTGAAACAAGATACGACAAATGATGACTGGATCAAAATTATGCACCTAAAAAAGATCTACAAATTTGTTATAATTCACTTTTTGATATGATGCGTAGTTTTTGTTTTATTCATAAAAAACAGCATTGACAATAGAAAAAATAAATTTTTAGACGAATAACACAAGCTACGAAAAACATGACGGAGACAACATTTGTTCATTCAAAGAAGAGGAACAAATTTGTTATCCATCATGTTTCGATAGGATGCGTAGTTTTTATTTTATTCGTGAAAATAACATTGACAGTAAAAGAAATCAAATTTTTGGGAAACTTTGGAAAAATCAATTTTCGTTCTAAGAATATATTCAAAATGAAAAAAATAATTTTTTTGAAAAACGGAAAATCTAAAATAACATTTTAACTAATAAAATTTGTCGCCTAATTTATATAATTATTCTTGATTTGAAATCAAATACAAAAAGCGAAGCGCGACGCCCAAATCGCGCGCCGTAAGTGCGCTCAAACTTTTTTGTTTCTATTATACGGTGCACAGAATCGAGCGTGGAACGCAAGCTTCAAATGAATTCGAAATCAAATATCGAGCGCGAAGCGCGAGTATCTGGATGAGAATGTGTTCCTTAAGGTCGATAGAACCTTGAGTAAATAAATTTCCTGCTCAGTCTAAAATAAAAACAAATGTAACAATCACTTCATATGTAGAGGTTTTGATAATTTTGTAATATTTGGAAATGAACTTTTTCTTTTCATTGAAGTCGAACACGAAGTTCAAAGATCTAGAGGAATCGAGCGCGAAGCGCGAGATCCAACATTCGCGCGCCCTAGGCGCGCTCAAACTTGCGAGCGAAGCGAGCTGCGCGCGATGAGAATGTGCCCGCGAAGCGCGCAGATTTTTTTAGATCGATTTCGTATAGATAAGGAAATACTGATCAATAAGGGACCTAGTGTAAGAGATTCGAAAAAACTAGAATTCTCTCTACCTTCCGTATAAAATTGAGAAAGTGATTTTAACTTGCTCAACAATATTGCGAACCGCCTTTCACAAAAAATATCACTCTCAGCATTCATTTACCCTCTTATTAATTTCATAAAATAATACATTTTCACCACAGACATGAAAAAAAAATTTTCAAACAAATTAAAATTGTTCAAATGATTCACAAATTTTCTTACGAAAAAAGTGTTGCTCATAAAATTCGTTAATTGTATCATTAATTCAATAAAATACTACATTTTCACGATTAACTGCAAAGAACTTGTTTAAAGAAAAATGAAGTGTTTCAGCCATTTGAAATTAGTTGAGAAATTCTTTGAAACTTGTCACACATCGAATAGGAATAATGAAGGTTGAAAAATTTTCAAAAAAGTACTGTTTGTAGCATGAATTTTATATCATCTAACTATTTTATTATTTGTTGGGATATTTTCCGAGCACAATACAAGAACGTTAGGGGTGACAACATTTCAAGTTATGGCGTGAAAATTATTTCTTGAATACTCCTTATGGAGTGAGTGAAGTGTAATTAAAAGGAAAAATCAATAAGAAATACTCCTATTTTCCATTTTTTCGAAATCGGAGCTTTTTCTATTCAAAACCCACTTTAATTTCAAAAGCCCGGGGGCACAAGTTAATCGATTTTTTCACTTTTTTCTAAATTCTGTGACCAGTCACATAGGCGTGCCTTCCCGCCCTCGTAAGGAATTGGAAAGGGGTAGGGGTGTGAGCTTGCATTATTTCTGTGATCAGTCACAGTGGTGCCTCCCCGCCCCCATTTGGGCTTTTGAAAAGGGGCAGAAGAGTGACCTCACATTATTTCTGTGACTAGTCACAGGGGTGCCTTCCCGCCCCCCATCAGGCGTTGGAAAAGAGGTAGAGGAGTGTCCTTACATTATTGAATAATTCCGCGTGATTTTCGCGTACATTCTGCCACGGAAAATAGTAATTCAGAAGTAGAAAGAGATATGTACTATTTTACTAAAATATATACTAAGTCCATAGTTTCATTAAGAATCAGGTGCAGTCTATACTGCCGTCCCCGGCAAGAAACAATCTGTTTTTTACGGAAAGGAAAATACTAAATAAAATGGAATTACGTATAAAGAGAATTACGTATATTGTCATCCAAATACCTGAAAATATAATTTTCAATGTCAAAAGTGATAAAAATTAGGATTTCAAAAAGGAAAAATAATGTTTCAGAATTTTTTTGCATGAAAATGCAATGAGCACATACCAGGTATTTTCTGCGTGAATAGAAGTTTCGTGCAACATAACCGATAATTCGTGTAAATTACGAACATTCCACATGATTCGAATGGAAAATTAACGACTTTATTCTTTGTTTGGATAGATTTTGAAAGATAAGGAAATATTAAAAACGCTTCTGGTAAGAAGTTATTTTTTACGAAAATATTTTGTAAAATGCAGCTCCATCCCAATATGTGTAGTGTTATTGTTTGACCCTCGCTCTCGGCCGTCTTGCTAGTCGACGTCAAAGCCTAAAATAATCAATATCAATTTCGAATCACGCGTGACCTGCAGCCAATACACCATGGTCGTATGAATCAGAAGTACCCGGAGGAACAGGCGCGCGGGGTATCGGTCAATCGGTAAGAGGCGTACATGTGTATCGTTTAGGGGGTGGGGGGAGGTACGCCACCGCCATTCATTGGAGTGCATGCATTTCCAATCTCCCCCTTACTCACAGTGGTGCGTCTTCCTGCCCCTCAGGAGGCTTTGGAAAGGGAAAGGGATTTAAACAACTTTATTTCTGTGACCAGTCACAGGTGCGCCTTCCTGCCCCCAGAAGACTTTAGAAATGGGTAGGAGTTTCCCCAGCCTTATTTCTGTGACCAGTCACAGGAGTCACACGACTATGTTACGATTTTTTCAAAGATTTAACTTCACTCTATTTGTATGTTATTTGGTTCTTATTCAAAAATTTTTTTTTTAATTATAACAATAGAATATATAAAAAAGAGAAAGGTAAAAATGATAGGCATTTTCTTCTGTCATTCGGAGTTTGAAGAATTCAACAATAACTTCACTTTATATATTTCAAAGTAGAATATTGAAATTTAGTGGTGTTTAGTGCCTACGTTTGGGGAATTAAATATATTTGTCGGGATATTTAAAAAAATGGAAAGTGCGTACCTACTTGAATCACTTTGACTACTACATATTTTTGAAATTTTATGAAAATTTAATGTATAATAAGTCATCAGCACACAATCGATTTTATAGTACACATATATGAAATACATGTATGTATATTTGTATGTTCATGTATATACTAAATTTTATAAATCGGAAATGCCTTAACACTGAAAAGTTTCCATTCGAGTCCTTTATAACGTGTATATCTTAGAGTTTGACTGAGTCAAAATGAAATAAAAAAGTTTTTCAATCTTACAGTTGCGGAAAATCGTAGATGTCATTATTGTTTCTTAATCTGCATAATATGCCCAATTTCTAAAAATTTTCAGAATTTTTATTCAAATTCATATAGGAAAAATTAAATCTTTTATGAAGTTCTGGAAATGAGAGAAATATAGCAGCTTCAACAATTATGAATCATTTTTTTCTGAATAGAAAAACTTTTTTATGTTCAAAATGTACTTCCAAAATATTCAAAAGATCAGATCGTTAAAAATGATGACTTTATTTCAAATATTCAGCCTCTTGTCATTTGTAGTGATCTGATCTTCTCAAATTTTTCGAAAGTACATTCGAAACATGAGAAAGTTTTTCTGTGCTGAAAAAAAAACAATATGTACAGAGCTTCTAGACTTTTCTCATTTTTCAGTTGATTATACAAAAATTAGTTTTTCCTACATAAACTCAAAAAAAAAGTTTGGAGAAATTATGAAAATTATGCATATTATTCAGATTAATAAACAAAAATAACATTCACGATTTTTCTAAAACTGCTATTAATTTTAATATTTAATATTTAATATTAATTAATATTAAAACATTTCAAACGATTCCGAAAGATTTGACAGAAATTTTAAGATTCATAAGATTTCAAACAATTTCACAAAGATTTCAAAGATTTGACTACAATTTCAAAAGGTATCAAATTATTGCACGAAAATTTCAAGATTTCGCATAGATTCTGCATTCTTTCAAAGAGTTCAAAGAATTCACAAACATTTCCAAATATTTCAAGGATTTCATAAACTTTTCCAATATTGTAATATGTATTAAATTCTGAAAACTACAAATGACCTAATAATATACATATCTTTTTACATTTCTGTTTACATATATTTTGTGGTTTTAAGTGGCAGAATAAATTATTAATAAGAACAAAATAAAATACCAATATAGTGAAGTTAAATCTTCATAGAAATCGTAACATAATCGTGTTTGGTATCAGATTAATCAGTCATAGACGAACAAGCATAATATGTAATCAGATTTCGACTATAACTATTCATTAAAGAACGCTAATTAGCATTAGCGCGTCAGAGTTGCAAAAGGACGAGGAATACCGAGACAGCAGGTATGCCTCGTCTCATCCCGTCTCGGTCCTCGGGATTTATAGTTCGGCGGCAACACTATGTTTACCGGTACCAATAGTATTTACAATTCACAAAAAAAAACTTAATTTTCTGAATTTGGAACATTGAACATTATATTTGCAGGTATTTTCATATCCATGTTCGCAATCAGCTCGCAAAGTTACTTTTAGTCTCTTGTTTCCAATGGCAACTACTGCTTCCAGTTTGCTTGAACAAAATATATGTTTAATGCAACGCATTTTAAATGCAATGCTTTCAGCTGCGTTTGAATTGTAACATACGCATTTTTTTTGCTCAAAACTAAAATTCTTAGAATATTTTACTTATTTTTTACAATGGCAATTTATAACCTTCAATGCGCACTGTTAACTATAGTATTAAATTTAAAATACCGATGTTTATTAAAATTAATATCTCAAGCATATGAAGTCGCTATTTAGGAACGTGTTCATTAAATTTCATATACATTCATGATAATCGCTCAGATAATTCCATTTTACACAAAATAAAAATAAAATGAGCAGTAATTTTCGATTCTTAACAATAAAACATGATACCTTCTCACAATTAATCAAAAATAAAATTGGATTTCAAGTCGAAAAGTTCAATTACGTTAATAAATGACAGATCTAACCTACAATCGACTGTACTCACATTAAATTTCTACCATTCAGGGCAAATGTTGGAAAGAGTTCCACATATACGTTGCACTTTAATCATAGAAAGCAATTCAATTGACGAATTCTAGATTGTTACTTCAATTGCGAATATTTGATCAGATTTAAAGAAATAAAAGCACTTTGAGTTTTCAAGCACTCTGCTATACCGACCTGTATATTATATTTAATATAAATTGTACAACTATTCATATTTTAATGTATATCAAATTTCAAATCGCGTGTATGCAAATGACTTCATATACATTTGTATTAAATTCAATACAGATTTTTCTGACAGTGTGGAATAATTGTAGGTACAAACACGGAAATCTATAGACTAATTTCAAATGTGTAGCGTTTGTATTGTGAATTAAACAAGATCAGATTTTTTTATCTTGATTTTGATTTCGTGATAGAAGAAAAGGCTGTTTAGCCTAGAAAAAAGTTTAAAAAATCGCAAATTTACTGAGAAGAATGATGAATATTTCTCCGTACACGATCAAACAAGAATACGATGTTCTTCAAAGGGATAATCGGCAATTTCAAAAATATTTGAAGCCTTAATTATCAAGGCTATTATAGGCTATTATAGTTGATACATTTCACATTTGTAGTATTCAGTATCTATTCAATAATTTGAAGTTAGAATGTATTGAAATATTTATGCAAGAATTTTAATTTGAAAGTGTTCGATAATTTTCAATTCAGACATTTCAAATTATTTACTTAGAATTTGAAATCGATCTTAAATTTGCAGGATTATAAATGAACGTCTTATAATAATTGAATCATTATCTCAGAAATATCAAAATTGTATAAAATCAGATCAATTTGAAAGTAGGGCTATTGAAAATGAGGTGTGCTTCAAATAATTAAATTAATGTTTGGTCTCGAAATATCTTTAAAAGAGTGTTTTCTTCAAGTTCTAGTGTGTTTTTCATAGGAAAGTATTGAACTCTAGGTTTTTTCACGTTTGTAAAATAATCAGTAAATTCACTAAAGGTAATTTGTATAATATCTTTTAAAGGGGATGCAGTAGGGGGAATCTTATATGAAAGAAATTTAACAAAAGTACTGCGTGAACGAAAATTGTGTTTGCTATTCCCCTAAAATTGCGCGTTATTACGCATAATTACGTGTTATTACGCGAATCTGATGTACCTATTGCACTATTTGGAATCGCATATTGCATATATTGCACTGTTTGGAATTTTCCATTTTACAGAGACCTGGGTTTAAACTGAAAGCATTACATTTGAATATGCTACAGTTTTCGGTCCATTTCTTATTAGGATCCTGTGATCTGTTATACGTATTATTTATTAGACCAGTTCTGAGGCACATTTGAAAATACAAGGGTCAGATTATTAAATTTTCAGACAGGTTTAAGATTTGAGGAGCCACCTGAAGGATTAGAGACCTTTTGTCGAACCAGAGATTAGAGGCAGGGCAATTTATGCAACCAACCTACGCCCATTTTTAGTCCGAGTTTTCTTGCAGTCCCTTTTTAATTTCCAAAAGTAGGCATTTTACATACCTGATAAGTTTAGGGTGCTAAGTTATTTGTAGATGGCTGGGTCACTAGGGCTTACTTTCATGATATTGTTTGCCTCCTTGGACTTGAAAGTTTAAGCATTGAATATTGTAAGATATCAAGGGTCAACGTTAAAATACGGTTTCACAGAAAAAAATATCCTTTCATATTTTCATTTTTTTTTTTTAGTAAAATTGCTGTTGGCTTCAAATATGAATAAGAATAGTCTTACTTCCGTACCTTTTTGAATATGAAATTGTAAGGTTATCATGTTGAAAGTGTGATAGTACATTTTTTAAAGGAAAACAACTTTAGTGACTAAAAATATGTATTTGAATGAAAAGTATAGCATTCTTGTGTGTAAAGTAACATTTATTTAAACAATACAACATATTTGTTTTGTCCAATTTTTACATAATGTGTGGTAATAAAGAATGTAAGGACATTCGAACATGAAAACTTGCCGAGATTATTATTTCTTGAATTAAAAAAAGAGAACATTTCACCAACTTGTCGGTTTTCCCCTTATAATACATTTTTTAAATTTCTGTAATATCATCATTATCAATTGAAAAAATATCTTCTGCAGTTACTGAGCAAACTTTGATTTTACAGACTATGTTCATTATACTGATAACTTTTTGACTTGGCGGAATTTTTCGCATCGTCGGTCTTTTCGTTAGGATTGGTATATAGTTACTTATTATTTATTTAAGTATTTAAAATACATTAGCGGTCCCAATTGAATGGCTTTTCATAGTACAATTTTGTTCCGATAATTCTTTTTGCAAGAAAGTTTTTTGCGTTCAAATTTTTGAAAGACGTATAATGGTACTGATATTTTTGTACATCAATTCGGTATCCATAAATAATTTTTATTTTTAATACAAGAAAGTATAAAAATATCCTGCATTCAACCAATTTTTGTCGAAAACAATAACTTTTTTCATTAATATTTTAGAGGACTACCTTACAATAATATTGAATCCAGATGTTATAGGTTATTGAGCTAAATTAAAGAGTGTCAATATAAAGGCTGTTTTCAATACTTATGCCATTAAAAACTACTTTTTCTATGTCAGAATGTGGAAGGTGTGCATTTGTACAAGAATTTGTCGATACGAATCTTAATAAATGTTTTAAAGTCAAAATAACAAAAAAATCACATATTATATTATTATTTTCTATTTTTAGTATCAATTTGCGTTTGACTTTCCCGCGTGAGTTTGGCTTTGCTGACTTTGTGCAAGGTCTAAAAAATTTTGAAAATGGTCTAAGTCTTTGAATTTTTATCTAAACTGAATGGCTAGCAAACTTGACCTTCATTCTAGGGCAGTTAGAGAACATAGCAAAGGCCACTTAAATCTGTCAATTATTTGGGAAGTTATCGTGCTAAGGTACTAAAAATCTGCAGACACACAGCCAACACACGCTAACACACAGATAGACACATTCGCGGAAACCTGGTTTTCGGATTCAGATGGTATCAAAACGTGGACATTTGAGAAAAAAGAAAAGGGGGGGAGGTCGAATTTTGCAGCAATAAAATACCTTCTCTGGTAAGAATGTAAAAATCCTTCATTGAAGAAGAAAGGATTAACCTATGATATATATATGTCGTAGGCTTTTAGAGGATTCAGTCTTTCAGCCGACTGCCTAGGCATTCAGCCGACTGCCGGCGTTCGGAAGATTTTGGGACGAAATCTATACCTGGTGTCCAAGTTCCTGGTTTATTTAGGCATTCAGAAGAATATCCGGCTATTCTTCTGAAAGCCTGACACGTTTTAGGCTTTTACAGGAAACCAGCCATAGAGTATTAAAACACATTAAATGGCTATTTAACATTTCTTTAAATTTATTTTCATGTTCATCCAATTAATGAAATAAGTTCACATTGTTGCAATAAATAATTGTTGTATTTTCTACATTATCCAACTTAAATTAAAGAACAATTGTTCATTTTTATTAAACTTTAATGTTATAGTAAAAGGCCAAATTTACCATTCAACATGCATCATTTGAACTCTGAACTCAGTGTTTTCGTGGAATTTAATCAATTTTGCTATTTCAAATTGTAACTTGTTCAAAAAAAATCATAAACATGGCTATTTTACGTTATAATATTTACTGAATTCTACGAAAAATGCGTTTACAGTTTAAATAATGCTCTCTAAATGGTAAATTTAGCCATTCACTTTTTTACGCGACAGAATTGCAAAATAAAAATACTATGTTCTCTGCTTTTTATTTAGTTTCTTTTTGAAATTTTTGTTTGTATGGGAATCATAAGAGATTGTCTACTTTGAATTAAAGGACAATTGTTCATTTTTTAGTAAATTTTGATTTTCATTTTTTACTAAATGACTGAATTCACCATTTTACATGAATAATTTGAACTCTGAACACACTTTTTTCGTGGAATTTAATCGATCTTACTAATTCAAATTGTAACTTGTGCAAGGGAAATAATAAATAGGGCTATTTTACGTTGTTATATTCACTAAATTCTACAAAAAACACGATTAGAATTTAAATGATGCATTGTAAATGATGAATCCAGCCATTACCTTCTTTCTGTGACTGAATTGCAACATAAAAATAAAACGGTTTTTTTCTTCGAAACCAGTAAAAACATGAACTTAAATTAAAAGACTTTTTAAGTATAATGTAATATAATAATAATAATATAATAATAATATAATAATAATATAATATCAACGGCGATACCACGCTGGAAACACCAGTTCCCGTTAGATCACTGAAGTTAAGCAGTGTTGGGCACGGTTAGTACTTGGATGGGTGACCGTTCGGGGAATACTGCGTGTTGTTGACCCGTCGTGGGTGTGGTGGACCCACACTGGTAGTATTTATCCACCTAGAAACACTACCCGAATCGGGTAATGAGGCAATGAACTTTCGAGTTCGAAATGCTAATCAATTTTTTTTTTAAGTATATCACATCAAATCAGTATTCTTATCATTTTGTAATTAAATTCATCATTCAATTATTCAATTAATATAAAGATTTTCAATCAAGTGATTATTTAATTAATCACGATTTTCTTTATTACTCGTCATTAATAATATTATATCATTATAATAAGGCAAATTGAAAAATAAATAAATGTTTTCCTTCGAATCCTGTGGAAACATGAACTTAAATTAAAAGACTTTTCGTATATATGACATAAAATCATTATTCCTATTATTTTGTAAATGTATATTTCATTAATTGGATGAACATGAAAATAAATTTAAAGAAATGTTAAATAATCATTTAATGTGTTTCAATACTCTATGGATGGTTTCCTGTAAAAGCCTAAAACGTGTCAGGCTTTCAGAAGAATAGCTGAGTATTCTTCTGAATGCCTAAATAAACCAGGCACTTGGACGCCAGGTATAGATTTCGTCCCAAATTCTTCCGAACGCCGGCAGTCGGCTGAAAGACTGAATCCTCTGAAAGCCTACGACATATACATTATATTAAAAAGTAAGGACGTTATGGTCATTTATATTATAACAAATCTTGCTTTTTTTTTACATGAAAATTTTTCTATCGACACATCTAAGAATGTATGCAAGCGCATAAATGATTTCTTGATTCGAGATGAATCGATTAACGTATAAATGTAATACATTGTATTCGAAATAAAGAAAGCTATGGTCATTTACAATACTTGAGAAGTCTGTTGTTTCTCCTTGTGAAACTTTGTTATTAATATGATTCAAATTTGATGTGAGAATAAAAAATTCCTCGATCAAAGACAAATTCATGGACCTAATTGTTTTTCTGTACTTTTATGGTAGGTGGGAGACTTCGTCAGAGAACCTAACTATTTCAATTAAAAATATTTCAATCATTGACTTTTCATTGATAAAAATAAATCTTCCCGCTCGATAATGTATTGTGTGATTTTGTGTATTCTGATAATGTATTGTAAAATATATTCTTATCACAATACCTTGCTCTAAGCGCTCAGTCTTTGTACTAGCTTCCTCCACATTTATGCACAAACCTTTCAAAAGTAAATGTCAGAGTATAGACAACTGCATTTTAGTAATTGCGAATTCTCTTCTGTTGAAGCTCATTTTCCTGTCTGTACAAAGCAATAATAGAACATTGTCAGTAAAAAGTAGACAACGGTACTTGGGTCATAAGAAACAGGAATAGAAAAACTCGGCATTAAAAGTGGACACAATAATAATACACGCGCGTGTCCACTTTGTACTGCGTAGTTTTTCTATTCATGTTTCTTACGGTCCAAGTACCATTGTCTACTTTTTACAGTCAATGTTCTATTACAGCTTTTTCACAGACGTGAAATGATATCAATATTGTTCAGACACTTTTCTGTAGCTCCATTTTACTCGCCTGCGAGATATTTCCACTTTTTATTATCAGCGGCTTAACTCTACTATATGAAATGAAAATTATATTTATTTCGGCATGTCAGTCTGGGACTGCTTATTTAAATTTTGCCAAATAATATCCAAATTATATTTTTCATGATTACTTCGATATTTTTTCCTTATTTTGCACTCATTTTATTTGTCAGCCACCCTGAAAAAGGTATACTATCCATAAGTTTATATTATTATACAATTCACAATATGCATTGATATTTAAATAAATTTGTTTTCATTGTCGTATTTTTATGACAATAAAGTGGGCATCATGGAGACAAAATTATGTTCATTAACATGGTATTGCACTTTTTGTCATTTTTTCAAAAATCTCATTTGTTTATTTTCAATGTTATTTCTTACGACTCACACAAAAAATACACATCCTATTGAAATATAATTAAAGGAAAATATGTAGATCCTTTTTTAGTGAAGAACTTTTGTTTATCAATTTTTTTCGTACCTTGTATTATTTTACCAAAAATTTAATTTTTCTATTGTCAACCTTATTTTTTATGATTAAAACAGAAACTATGCGTCCCATAAAAAAATGATTTAGAACAAAGTTATATGTTTTTTTTTCAGTGTACGACTCTCCTTCATTAATTTTTGTTCGTACTTTGTGTCTTTTTTCCAAAAATTCAATCTTTACATTCTCATTCATGAGAGTGTAATGTAATCATCCAAATTTTCGATATCTGGTTTTTAACGGATCTTTACGTTCCGGCACTCACAGAGTCCGAAAATCATAAAGTTTTGTCGGTGTCTGACTGTCTATATGTATGTATGTATGTATGTATGTATGTATGTCAGTATGTATGTCTGTCTGTATGGTTACCTAAATGTTGTAGCCACCGTAACTTTTGAAGGCTTTGTCCAATCGAGTCAGCCTTTGATAAACTTTTTAAGGGTCCTAAAATGCAGGTTAAGTTCGTTAACCAGATACTTGTAACCAAAATTAAAAATTTTAGAGCATTTTCAAAGTTTGGAAGATTTTTTTTTTTCAAGTTTCAGACATTTTTGTGAATTTTTCTTACAATGGGTGAAAGGCTTAAAAATTATCTAAATGACATTTTTTATTTCGATGAAAATTAGAAAACTTATATACTTATCAAACAAAACTTATCAAAACTTATCAAAAATTTGAAAACTTTCAAAAAGTATAATAAAAATATATTTTTCTGGTAGATTTGAAAATTTCAATCAAAATTTTTACTACATGTGAAATATATTTCGAAACTATCCTCATCAAATTCTTTGATTCAATAAAAATTCAAAAAGTAATTCTTTTCTGGTAAATTAAAACATTTCAAGTGATATTTTCAATAGGTATTAAATCTATTTGAACATTATCCCATGAAATTTGTCAATAAAAACAAAATTCAAAGAGTTTGATCATTTTCAAAATTACGTATTTCAAGAGAATCATTAAGTTATAGTTATGGTTTTAAGTAGGTGTCAACAAGATTAATCAATCATCATATAGGAACATCTTTCCATTGCACAAGAATTGAAAAACTTCTAGAAGATATGTATTAATAATCAAGTAAATTATACTGGGTATGATCTTTTCAAAATACAGTAAAATTATTTTTAATATCTTCTTCGAATTCTTTGTCTTGTATGTTTCAAATTAGTTCTTCAGATTTTTTTAACATATTAACAATCGGCAAATATGTAATATTACACAGTTTGTCTTATAATTGGAAAAAAATATTGACATATTGACGATTTTTGCAATGCATTCTTCAAACTGTAATGGATAATTATCGGATATATATATATATATATATATATATGGTTCAAAATATATTTCAAAGTATATGGTTAAAAAAAATCGACTATTTTTTTTGTCAAAACCCCCACATAAAAACTTCCGGAAAGGTTTAAAAAGACGCCTGTGAAAATAAGAACTATTAATATTAATATTTAGAGGTCGCTCATCGCGAATTTCTATTTCCCATTTAAATAGCATGTGAAATTTTTTTTTTTTATGTTGACATTTGCAACTCTTGAACGGCTTAACGAATTCCTAAGACCAGAACATATTCTTGTAGAGAATTCCACGCTCTACAAAAAAGGTCTCTTATGATTTTGTCATAAATTTATTCCTTCAAGAGTTATTCAAAGTTGGACACATAATAAATTTATCGTTTTTTTCTTAATTTTATCTAATTCAAATCATCACATTATCAAGTTGAACATTGTTTGAAAATTTATCTTTCATTGTTCTATTTTTAATAACAAATAACTTTGAAATCATTAAACTTGATAATGTGATGATTTGAGTTAGATTACTGTTTTTTTCGAGAACATTTTAAATTATAAAATTTCCGCAAAAACTATTACGATAATTAGTGATAAATTTCAAATTTTTACCAAAAATTAAGAGAAAAAAGATAAATTTATTATGTGTTCAACTTTTACCTTGAATAACTTTTGAAGGAGTAAATTTATGAATAAATCATTACAGACCCTTTTTTTAGAGCGTCAAAGTCCCCACAAGAATATGTATGGTCTTAGCAATTCATTAGGCCGTTCAAGAGTTACAAAACTGCAAATTAAAAAAAAAAATTTCACATGCTATTTAAATGGGAAATGGGTTTTGAAGAAGAAAAATAGTCGATTTAATGTGAAATTATATACCTCGGTCTAATTCATAAAAATGATAATGATAATTTCTGTATTACTATATTATTGTAAACATTCATTAAAATAAACTTCTTTTTCGTACTTTTTGTATTACTTATGTAAACAATGTAATTTATATTCAATAAGAAAATCTACTTTTTAAAAACATTTTAACGAAAAACATACCAATTTCTCATATTCAGTTTTATTTTGTTTACATGGTTTTTATTCTACAACAGCAATCGTCTGTATAACCTAGCTGCTGAGCGCGCGGAAGCGCGAGTATCGCAATGAGAATGTAATCGTCAGGGCCGTAGGTGCTTTGAGAACCCTCTGCATAGTCAAATTGAAAAAAGACATGTTTAGTTTCACTTTATCATTCTGGTTTATGAGGGGTTTGAATCACAGTTTTTTATTTGCGCGCTCAGGATGAAAAATAAAAATGTGTACATTATTTTGCAATATCTTGATAAGCATTACCAGATCGAGGTACAGGAAGAAATATAATGCACATTAGATATAATACTATTGAACATAATCCAGAAAAGTTCACATTTCGGACAAAATCGAGTGCGAAGCACGAGATACGTGATAAGAATGTGTTCGTTATAGCTGAACAAAAAAGCTTCAACAAAAGATAATTCACAATCATGAAATTACAGTCGTTGACGCTTTGACCTTTTAATTCGAAAAGGTCTGTGCACAAATGTGTGGGAAATGTAAAGACCCATATTTTTTTGCATCTTGCCGTATCTTGACCGCCAAATAGTAATTGGTATATTTCCTTATTTTTTGTGTGATTCAAAATTAAAATTTTCGATTTTTCAAGAAAATTCAAAAAGTTCTTATGATGATCTCGTAGGGCTTCTAAAAAGCAACTTTTTTTTCTCTGGACTTTTTTGTCATATCGTGCGTTGTTTGGCTTAAAAGTTTCATTTTCTTTTTTTTTTTTTTTTATTAAATATTTAGAATGCTACAACCCTGATAATTTTCTTTTTATCGAAAAAAGTCGTTAGGATAAATTGTTCGACTTTTCGAGTACTATGAATAGCCGTACATATAATTTTCAAATCTTAAAAAAAAATTCTCACAAATTTGTTAGATGCTCTTTTTGAATTTTGATCAAAAACAGGTAGCTAACGAACTTGTCCTTTCTTTGTATGCCTAGAAACCTGTGCGAAAGCTCAAGCCAATCTGATTAGTCGTTCGAAAGTTATAGTGTCTACAACCTACTGCAGACAGACATACACCGTAAGGTAAACTTCATATTAGTCATAGAGAAGCGTGAGTGCACGTGAGACACTAGTATATGTATAGCGCATAAGAGCATCTCTTTCGCACTTATGACTATGATTACTATGAATTTGACCTCACTGTATATACATATCTTCACATTTTCTAAGAGATCATTCGTATATAAAAAATCCCTTCTCCATAATAGCATTTCCGTTTAATTTATTATTATTTATTACCTGTGGGCGTTCGCATGAAAAGGGCCCTTGTGGGCGGTTCTAGTTTGAGAGATATTCGCCTTTTGCTAAGTCAGAGTCATAATTCTTAATTTCGTACTTGAGTGGGGATTATTAAGACCTATATGCTGAATCTTTTGGCACAATATTTATGTTCTAAAGGCAAGCGGAAATGGGTATATTTTATTTTCAAAGGAAAAGTACAACATGCAACATACTTTTCAAAATTTCGAAAATTTCCAAAAAATAGTGGGAAAAATTCTGATAGATTGGGAAATTTCATTTAAAATGTTTACTAGATATGAAATATATTTCAGAACTGTGCCCCTCAAATTTTTTTAGCAGACCAAAATTCAAAAGGTTATAGTTTTTTCAAAATTTGAAACACAATTTTTTCCAGGTTTTCGGTATTTTCGCCAAAGTTTTTGGTACGCGACAAAAATACTTACAAATTATCCCAATGACATTTTTATTTTGATAACAATAAAAAAGTTACATGCTTTTCAAAATTTTGAAAATTTTTAAAAAATGGAAAGAAAGAACTTTTTTTTAATATATTAAGAAATATCAATACAAATTTAGTAGATATAAAATATATTTCGAAACTATTTTCATGAAATTTTACAATTAGACTATAAAATTCCAAAAGTTAGATTATTTTCCAAAATATGCAATCTTTCTTTTTAAGGTTTCCGTAAATTGTAGGCGTTACTTTTAGTAGATTCTAACAATATTTACAAATTATGTTCGTGAAATTTTTTAATTGGTTAGAAACTTAAAATTTTATACATTAATGAAACCTAGTAGAGTTGTCTGAGAACTGAATTTTGAACGAACAGAAACAAAGCCTACGCCTTAATGTCTCCAAGTAGTATATTGACAAAAAAATTTTTTTTCATCAAATGTATTTACAAAAAAGATCTCCTTTCGCTCATAAAGATTCCTACTGAAAATTGAAAACCAAGTGTTATTTTATTAACGTTATATTGAAAAACATACCTGCTTCTTCTTATATGCTGTTAAATTTTGTCTACATCGTTTTATTTTGCAAGGAGGACTGTCTCAACAATAGGGTGTTCCAAAATGTTTTTTTCGAATTGTTATGAATAAACCCGGATCTTTATTTGAATTTACACAGACATAAATCCAATTTTTTTGGTTCTGAAAAAAATTATATTTAGATGTGGGCAAGCCCCATAAAGTTTAACACCCATTTCCACAGAAGAAAAAAGACGTTTTTGTACAGTTTATTCAGAATCGTCAAGATCGGCTAAATTGAGTTCAAACTAAACATTCCAATTTACAATTTGCCATATGATACGAATTAAATATTAGTTTTGAATATCACGCCCATAAGTATGTTTCATAGGGTCTCGAAAAGAAACTGATTAGTAAAAAAGTTGGTTTTGCGAGTTTTTTGCGCAAATTATGATTTTTTGCGTTTCTTCAGATGAAAATTGTTTCTAATACATGGAATACTACTTTATATATAATGATTGGATGTTTAAATCAATTGTTTCAACAATTTATTGTTATTTTTAGCGATTTTCTCTGAAAATGGAGATAGAAAGTCTCAGTTTTTTCAAAAAAATTTCACTTTTCGTCCAATTTTCAATTATAGATAGGTTATAGTTCATTAATGTTAACAAACGTAATTGTTTTCACAATTTATTATTATTTTTAATAATATTCTCTTAGAATAATGCTAGAAAATTAAATTTTTTTTCTGAAATTTTCAACATTTTGGGAGTTAAATAATTAATTAAAGTTAACAAAATTATTTGTTTAAACAATTTATTATCATTATTATTAATATTTAATTTGAATAATCCCAAAAAGTTGCGGTTTTTTCTCACTCCAAGTCAAAAGTGGACAAAGAGTTAAAAATTTAATGAAAAACTGCAATTTCTATCATTACGCAAGGAGAATATTATTAACAATTATAGTAGGTTTTAAACAAATATTTTCCTTCATTGTCACCTTTTTATAATTGAAAATTGTACAAAAATTAGGCAATTTTGTAAAAAACCGCGACCTTCTATCTCTATTCTAAAAGAAAAATTGCTAAAAACAATAATGATTTTTTTGAACAATTTATGTAAACATCTGATTATCACCTCAAAGTAGTATTTATGTATTTTCATGTTTTTTTCAGACCCTATAAAACAGAGTTATGGGCATGATATTCAAAACTAATATTTAATTCGTATTGTATGACAAATTGTGAATAGAAATGTTTAGTTTCAACTCGATTCAGCTGATCTTGATATTCATGAATAAAATTTACAAAAAACGTCGTTTTGTCTTGTGTGGAAATTGGTGTTAAACTTCATGGGGCTTGCTCCACCCTTAAATATCATTTTTTTTTCAACAACAAAAAAAAGAGTTTATTTTTGTGTGTATTCCAACAAATTTCCAGGCGATATGAATTGAAATTCAAATAAAAAAAATTCCAATGCATGTTTGGATGACCCTATTACACAATGTACCTACGTATACCTATTTTTGTGTAGTGATCTGGCACTTACGCCCCTTGGTCCCGTGAATCTTTACTTCTGTGAAATAATGTACTTATTACTAGCACAACACAAAAATAATGTTCATTCGCGTATTATTTCGCCTCTTATTCGCCTAGTATTTCACTATTTCATACATAATGTCACGAAATGTATGCATTCATAAAGTGTCAGAAAAGTATCTTTGATGACTTGTGCAATAGGGTGGATCAAAAGATACAAATTTTATAAATTGAAAACGTCTTAGCATTGGAAATTTCACTTTTGGGTCCCTTACAACGTAGGGGAAACCACCCTACAGTAGATAGGGAAAAAATCAACAGCATTTAACTGCATCAGTTTCCAATAATAAAGAAAGATGATCATTGTATTAAACATTTTTATTAGACCAGGTCAAGGGTACGATCTCGTCACCTTTGTCCATCAATAGATAATCGTTTCTGGTATTGCTCCTGGGCTAGCTAGAATACTCAATTCTGGATGATTATAATTTATAATTAGTATACTTACAATTAAAATAAATTCATTAAGAAAATAATATTTGAAACTACGATTATTTTACAAAAAAACGCAAAAGTTTAAATTATTTATATTTTTTTATCTCTGATATTTTGTAAGGTTGGTGCGATTGGTACAAGATTTACAAGATTTTCTCTCAATTTAATCTTCATACAATTTAACCTGACTTGCGATGACGGAAAATTGCAGCTTTTTTACGTACCTTAATGCAAAAAATTATATCTTTACCGAAAGGCTCCTTGAAACACTATTAAAATTTATGAGGTTTTCAATAAATAACGATGTACACTATTTTCTTAGTTTATTATTTAAAATAATTTGAATTTAAAAACGTCACGAATCAAAATAAACAAACAAACACAACCTTTCATTTAAAACAACCGCGAGTCAGTCGCAGAGCTGCCAGTTTTGACAGAGACATTTTTTGTAATTTTTCGATTATCTACTGTTGGTTATCTACTGTTGGAAAATGTAATATCCAATAGAATGTCCTTAAATATTTATAAATATTGAAGAAAAAACACTTTGTATTTATAAATATTGTTCATTAAACTTCAAGCTTTGATTCTAATGTATAAACATGTCATGAAAATGTTTCATTAAGTTAAAAAGTATGAATGAAGAAGAGGTGGAATTTTTTTTTCAAGTTAAAAATAAATTTTCTGCTCTCACGCATTAATTAATTATAAAATCTCAATAAAAGTTCGTCAGAAGATATAGCATCCTTGCTGAAACATTATACTAACAAAATTAATGAACATTTGTTGTCAGTTTTCCAGTTAATTAAGATTATCTGCTGTAAATCATTATCTACTGTAGGGTGGTTTCCCCTATATGAAATTTGAAATGAATCGAGTAATATCTGTAGATTAGGCGTAGTCGAAATACAATATAAGACAAAAAATTGTATAATCGCAGTTTCAGAAAAGTCACTTATGTTATTTTTGTTTCTTAATGTGCATAATGTGCCCATTTTTAAAGCAAATTCAGATTTTTTAGTTTACGTAGAAGAATATTGATTCTTCTATGTTTCGTTCCATTTCCTTTCCGCCGAACCTCAAGAGATTTATTGATCCATTTATAATTTAATGCACGTTATAAGGGACCCGAAAGAAAAGTTTTCCGCGATAAGGCCTTTTAAAATTATTAATTTTTTTTCTGATCCATCCTATTGTCCAACTCTTCGAAATAAGTATATGTGGCTGGTCTGCCGCATATCGTACGTCAACTACTCACAGATCTGAGTAGAAGGCATGTATGGTACGGCCAGACTCCTGCATAGAAATTCGCCCCCCTGTTGACCGAAATAAATGTTCAGAAGCTATTACTATTTTCCTATTTTTTAAATATGTCCTTCTTAATAAATTCCCGCTATTTTCAAATGATTGATCTCACTGAACAATATATAGTTGAACGTACCAAAGGTTTGTCATTGCAGATGTGTACAAAACTTAAAACATACGAAAGTGAGCATTGGATTATTTATGTAACAACATAAATCAAACATTATCGGATACTTGTGCATTTCATTTTCTCTTATATATTATACAAATTGCTGTTGTTTAGAGCGAATCATGTACCCGAAAGAAGGGAAGTAAAAAGGCACTGACCACAAAACGGAATTGTTGGTAAAACTAATCGGTAAAGTATAGCACTTTGGCTAATATTACTGAATTTTCACTAACTTTAGTCCTAAATTTCTTACAAGGGGTAAGTACGTAGACTTAAGCCTATGAAGCATAACGTTAAACGAAGTAAAATATTTTTTTGCATATACATTACAATACAAACAGCTTAAAGTTTGGAAAGGAGGTGGTGTGACAAGGTCAGCAGTGAACCTTGTGAAAGAAATCTCGTTCTTAGAGAAAAATGTTGTTAACCTGTCCCTTATACTGCAGACATAACAATATAAATTGCAACAAAAAAAGCAGACGTCTCTTGACATAGGAGTTAGAAAAGCCTAAATTACCACTTCGGATATTTTTGGCGACTCTCTTTGGAATGGGTTTTTCCCAAAGTACAAAAGGTTATTGCGGTAGTACCTGAATTATATTATGCTCAAGATGTGGAGGAGAACTTTCTTCACTGAGTGAGGACCTTCTGTTTCTAGCAGCGGGTAATAAACCGGGATAGTGAAGCTCTTGCTTTGCTCTTCTTGGTCATAAATATGGTACTTAGTAAGTTTGCACCTGGTTGGTTTTACTATAACATTTGTTTACGGCATTCTACAATCGCACGCCCCCTTCACGTGGAAATGAAGCTGGAGGGGCAAATTTTGGTAGCCATAATGAGCAAGTAAAAAGCTATATAAGGATGGCTAGAAGGGACCAAAAATCATTTCAAAGAATAGCTTCAAGTGTTTACGGTGAAGTTCTTACGCGAATACACAGAGACCCGTTAGTGTTGTGAAAAGTGCTACGTACATTTTGTGACTCAATTATGTTTTTCCTCATGAAATTACACGGTGAAGGTGGATATGTGATTCAAGAGAGAGACGATAGCAACATTTCCGATGATGGCGATTTTCCACTTGAAGAAGTAATACGCAGCAGTAAGTAAATGCAAAATATTGTTGTATTCAATTATCGCGTTTGCATTGTTTCTATTAAATTGATAATACAGCTGCAGCACAATATTTCAGTAGTAACAACATATTGAAGTGACAAGTGATTCTAAAAGCGACACACGATATTTTTCTTTAAAAAAGTCCAAGCAAATTTTGGTACTCAATTTTTATTATAATAATTCCCCTGTGATTTTTCTTACATGGAAATATAAACGTTCCATATGAAATTTTGGTTACACCAAAAATTTTATAAAAAATTTTCTTCGACTTGGACAACAATGCATAATGGCATTACTCTCACAATTGAGCTGCCGGCTAGAATAAGGGCACAAAAAGTTATTTCGCTGGTAGTGGGAAGACCCCTGGAGGCTTTCAAAAACATTTTTGAATTTCAATTTTCAAATACTATCTAAATGTAGAATTTTATCGCACATCTCTTTCCCTCGACAGTAACTCCTCGAAATCGGTGTAACTATCACAAAATAACAAAGAAGTTGATTTTTGAAGATTTTTAAAAATTGGAAAGGTTTGGGCAGGGTACAAAATTATAAGCAATTGAATTATTGCGATGAAGGAAAAAAGTCACTTGCTTCAAAATAGTTTTTCTGTTTGCTCGGATCTCACAAAAAAATGTTTCGGTCTTCAGATAAGAAGTGTGTACTTTGTAGCGCTTTTTGATTGAAAACACTGTGCACAGAGAGAAGGAAACAATTTTCAATTTAACTGTCGGGTTGTGTTTTAGACTCCCAAATAAACTTTTCATCTTTATTACTAGTACAAATGAAGAAGGTTATTATTCTCGATATGCTTATCGTTGGGCAAAAAATCCTCCGTGGACGAATTGATTTGAAGAAATACTTTATAAAAAGTGATATCTCATAATATTCCGGATCAAAGTATCATGTTCCATTTTTAAAGAAATTCTCAATTTTTTCTTGTGGAGTTAATAATGAAAATGAAAAAAAGCAAATAAAAAATTCAACTTTCAACTATTCAAACATGCTTAATGGCAATACCATACATTGCATTTATTCTAAAGAAATGAGACAAGTAAAATAGTTTCATGGTCGGTACGTTCATACTACTTAAAATAACAGTTAATAATGGTGGTTGGTTACCGAGGTTTTGAGAACGATTTTAAAAATTTGTTATGGCGAGTGTTTTTCATGAAACAATAAAGTTTGAATGCTGAAAACAGATAAATTATGTATTTCTTAATACAGCCGATGTGAGCAATTATCGAATGTAATTGATTTACAGTAAAATTTCATTGCTACATAATTGACCGTTTATTCCGTTAAAAAATTAATTTTAATCATAAATATATAGCATGATAAATATAGGTTTAAGCCATTGTTGTGAACAAAAGCAATTGCTCATTTTTGTCGAAATGCCCTGCACAATTTTATAGTTAGTTATTTATTCTTCGTTGAATTCAAAGGACCAAATTTTTACGTCCACAAATGGCGAAGTGGCATTTTTTAATTGATGCTGTTTATGAAAATAAAATGATTTAATAATTAATTGTTCACAACAAATTAAAAAAAAAAATTCTTAAAAAATGGGATATTATAGCTGGATACGGATTTTTCGTGCATTTTATGTGAAAAAGATGGTTTAAATTTGATAACAATTACTTTCTGCAAATCAATTTGTCCACGCTAGTTTTCTTGCTTTCTGTGGCTCACCAAAAATTATATTTTCTGGTCCTACAAGCCCCATGAAATTTAACACGTATTTCTCATCAGAAAAAAGATGTTTTTGCAATTTTTATTCCGAATAGTTAATATTACGTGTATCAAATTGGTCCTCAACATTTATCTTCTCAATTAGTCATGAAATCCGAATAAAAAATTAGTTTTTGAATTTCACATTCATAAGTCGATTTTATACAGTCTTGCTTTGAATAGAAAGTTATAAGAAGCTGCAAATTTTATAAGAAACCGCACACGACTAGCTTGAATCAGTTTTTACTGAAAAGTGCTCGCCTATCCCAGTTACTTTCTGATTTTCTTTTGGGGATGTCTCCCGAGTATTTTAAGGCCTGAATGGAAAAAATGGTTGAGCACTTTTTCAAGAAATCATAATTTTCACTTTTCTTTCGTGGGGTTATTAAGTATATTTATGTTAAAATAATTGCAAATTGAATGTTAATTGGTACAAACCATTTACTTTGACATCCAAAATCAGCCTCTAATAGTTAAAAATCGAGTAACATTCTGAAAATCTTGTAAAATAGTTGAAAATTCAATTTTTTTATAATTTATCCTTTTCACTGCGTTGCACGCGTAAAGAGTATGAACAACAATTGAAATGCATAAAATTTCCTACAAGATTGAAATTTGTTTAATGTTTTGTCTTGAATAGTTTGAGAGTTATGACTTCCAGTAGTGATTTTTTAATTAAAAATTTGCCAACAAAAAATGTAACTGTAGTTTCCGTAAATTATCTCATGTCATGTACAGTTGAGATGACAGTTGCAATTATATTAGGTAAAGCAGACTACTTTTGCCGGGGATAAAAAAAAAGTTCTACCTCTTACAGTTATCAACTTATTGCTTCCTGGGAGTCACACTTTTTTATCCAGTTTTATTATACACTAAGTTTTTCGAAATAACTAAGTTCTGTTGAATGTCACGTAAAAAATATGCCTATAGGCATAAAAGCACATACATTTTTCAGCCAAATACCAAATATTGAATGTCCTATCTTTAATATTTCGTAAAATGTTGCTACGAAAAGCGTACTTTTCGATAAAAATGTATAAAATTTTGTTAAAAGGCAAATCTGTTCATTTACTAATTTGGAACTGTATTTGAAAGCTTTCTAAGTTATAGTTGCTATAGTTGCTTACAAAGGGGAAAGTCAGAAAACTTTTAATATTTTAAATCATCATGGCTTTTTCATACAATAAATGAACAAAAAGGACTTTCGCACAACTAAAACAACATTGTTTTTCAATTTGATATTACCATTTTTTAAATGGTTAACTTTTAACTCGTGAAATAGAACAATTTTTAATTTGAAATACATAGTAACGTCGAAAATGCTGTCTATTGCGAGGAAAATTCGTCTTTTGTTAATTCAGCTATTAAATTTTGTAGCAAATTTGTATCTGTAAAATTTAAATGTTGATTTATCAACCAACACGATTAGTTTCCTACAAAAAGACGAATTCTCAACTACATAAATGAATTTTCTACAAAATGGTTCAATTGTCAACCAAGAAAATACATATTTCTATCGAAAATGGAATAGTTAAATTTTCAGTCAAAATCCAACTAAAGTGATGAAGTTTCAACAAAAAAAAAATTATTTTCAGTGAAAGAAATTAATTAAAAAAAAAAGATTTTTCAATCAGACAGGCATTTTTAAGTAAAATGATACATCTTCAAGAGAAAAAATGTTTTTTTTAAAGTAGTTCAACTTTCAACCGACCGAGTAGTTGACAGGGCTTTGGAAATTTCGAAACCTACTTCCAAATATTCAGTTATTGATACTTTTACGAAATTTTTCAATTTTTAATTCGTACATCTTGGAAGATTTGAATTATAAAGACTATACATTTTTATTGTACCACTTTCCAGCAATTTAATGAAACAATTTTCCTGAGTTATACGCTCTACATTTGAAAAATTCATCAATTTCCAGCTGCCAATTCTTTGAAAGTGTACAATTTTATGTAAGTATTACTTTCAAATTGTACAATTTCACATCACAGGATAAAATGAATTATCTAACTAATCATTGATTTCAATGATTTCTTCAACTATAAAATACAATTATTTTTAAAGTATGCAATTTTACATTATTTTATATCAAAAAATTGAAAATGGTTTGATTTCATTTTTAAATTATTTGAAACGGTATCGTTTCCAAATAATTGTGTTTTATTGTTGAGAAAATCATTACAACCAATGATTAGTCAAATAATTCTTTCTAACGTGTCATGTGGAACCCAACAATTTATAGTAATACTTAAAATTAATTGACAGCTGAAAATGTATTAATTGTACAACTTAATATTGGACCATTTTCAAATGTAGAGCGTTTAACTCAAGATTTTTTTTTTACTTGAATTGTTGAAAAGTGGCGCAATACAAATTTGCGGTCTTTCAAATTCAAATCCTTCCAAGCGTACGACTTAAAAATTGAAAAATTTCGACAAAGTATTAATAATTGAATATTCGGAAGTAGGTTTCCGAATCTCCAAGGCCCTTTCTGCAACTCGGTTGCAAGTTCACCTACTTTGTTAAAAATTAATTTTTGTTGTTAAAGATTCATCCTTTCAGTTAAAAATTCATGTCTTTGGTTGGAAAATCGTCTTTAAAATTTTTTCAATTAATTTGTACTGAAAATACTTCCTTTTTCGTTAAAACTTCATCCTTTTAGTTGGAAATTCACCTCTTTGTTTGAAATTTGAATTGTTTTGTTGAAAAATAATGTTTCACACTAAAAATTCAACCATTCCATTCTTGGTTTAAAATATATCTTTTTAAGTACGAAATTAATATTCTTGGTTGACAATTCAACATTTCAATGTTGCAGAGAGAAATTTGCTACAACATTCAACAGTTGAATTAACAACAGATGAATTTACTACAAAATCAACTGTTGCATTTTCGACTATACTATGCATTGAAAATTGAAAATGATTCTATTTAACAAACTAAAAGTAAACCATTTAAGCAATTGTAATGTTAAATTGAATAACAATGCTGTTTTAATTGTAAACAAGTCCTACATTTTGTTAGTTTATCATACAAAAAAGCCATCATGATTTCAAATATCATAAAAGTTTTCAATACTGAAAACAATGAAAAAACCGAACTCGATCGGTTCTGAGAGGAATAACTTTTTTGCAAAGAGGTTATAATTGCCTACAGTAAGCCTGTTGAATAGAAAAGTGATTTCAACGTTACTTTGTCCAAAACTCGTACATTTAGATATTTTACAAATCGCACCAAATGATTCGATTAATTGTGCCATTTTCATTCCGCCTAATAGTACACGTATTTGACATTCGTACACCTGGAACTAGGATCCCTTTAAAACATAGATAAAATCTGACAGGATGAACTAAATGGAGTTCAAAATACAATTTTTTTCATATGACTGTTAAGAAATTAGCCGAGGAAAATGAAATTATGCGTTTTTCTGCGACTTAAGATACGGTCTCAAGTTTCCATTATACATAATATAATGGTATTTAAATATTTTAAGTCTCCAAAGTTATACTTTGTTTAGATTAAAAACTAACGTTTCTGTGACTAAAAGTAGTAGCTAGTACCTAGTTGTCCCCGAAGCAGGACATCTAGTTGCCGCCGACTAGTCGCCGGAGATGTAGACGAGGGAAATATTGTCGCGAAGATAGGTAGTCGCTGGGACATTTGGTCGCCACGCGTAGTCCCAAGCACTTTCAGTCGTAGAAACGTTATGTTGTAAATCATAACAAAATAATCATAAGAGACTACAAACTGTTAACACCATTATATATAAATATAAATTTTTTCTGGATTATTATTATTATTATACCATTAAGCCATTTCCCTTCCGGGGTAGGCGTGACTTGCTCGGTTGGGAAGTAGTGGAATAGGTATATAGGTACGAGGTAGATCGGTAAATGGGTACAGGGTAGTTGGGTATAATCGTTTAAATTGTATCTGAATCAGAAAGTACTTTCCTAATTTTAAATACGGGAATTAATAATTAATTAAGAAAGCCCAGGCGTGGTCCCCAGCACTTTAGGTCGGAGAAACGTTATGTTATAAATCGTAACAAAATAAATATAAAAGACTGAAAGTATTGAACTCTATTATATGCATGTATACATATACACCATTTATAATAAAGTTTTTGGAAAATCGTTTGCATCATAACGACATGTATGATCGTTCATAAAAATTTGGTTTTTTGTTTTGCTTTTTTACGGACGTATCGTAAGAATTTTTGCTCATACCACGGAAAAGTATCTCATTTTGTGACCGGTTGAAAAAAAAAATTGGCTTAATTGGGTAAAAGTGATAAACAGTACAATTCCTTACCAACAGACATATATAAGAGCATAATTGTACCTGTACAGATTTTTTGTTAGGATTAAAAAAATTGTTGGAAATTGTGAAAAAAATATTCAATAGATAAATAATAAAATATTTTGTATTCTATTGTACTTTCAATTTTCTACACGAATTTACGAAGAAGTACAAGTTCACGAATATACAGGAATTTGACGTACTTGAAGTTACGAACGTTCATATCAACGAAATGAAATAATTTTCTTCCGAATTTTCTGTTGTCGGAATCATTAAGCAGGACAAAACACGATATTCAGTCAAAAACTTTTTCATATTTTCCATTTTCAGGGGGCTAAGTACGCTTACACATCACCCATTATTCAGCCATGCCAAATATAATTTTTATTGTCGATATTTAGAAATTTAAAGACTTGAAGAATCTTCTTTTTACCCCACGAATTATAGGGTAGGTAAGAATTTTTAGCAGGACCCTTAAAAACCACCCTTACGGCATGCATATCTGAATTGTTAAAAATGACTAGTTTGATTGTCGCTATTTCAAAATTTGAAGTCAAAAAATCCTACTTTTTATCCCACAAATTATAGAACGGGTGAGAATTTTTGGTAAAACCCCTAAAAACCACCATTGCGGTTTGCTCACCTAAACTTTTAAAAACGAAAAGTTTGATTGTCGATATTCGAAATTTTAAAAACGTCACAAATCTTCTTTTTGCATCTCACTATGTACAGATTCGGTGAGACTTTTCAACATAATCCTTAAAAACCACCCTTACGATATGCATATATGTAAAATGTTAAGAATCAGCAGTATGATTGTCGATATTCAAAAATTTTAAGACGTCAAGAATCTTCTTTTTTTTACCCCACGAATTAAAGGGCAGGTCTGAATTTTCAACAGGACCCCTAAAAACCACCCTTACGGTATGCATATCTGAAATATTAAAAATGAATAGTTTGATTGTCGATATTTGAGAATTTGAAGTCGTCAAAAATTATATTTTTTATCCCACAAATTATAGAACGGGTGAGAATTTTTGGCAAGAGCCCTAAAAAGTAGCATTACGTAGCACACCTAAAGTTTAAAAAATGACAAGTTGGATTGTCGATGTTTCAAATTTTAAAAACGTCAAAAATTTTCTTTTTGCATCCCACGATGTATGGGGACGGTGAGACTTTTCAACAGAATCCTTACAAACCACCCTTACGATATGCATATCTGAAATGTTGAAAAGCAGCAGTTTGGTTTTCGATATTTGAAAATTTAAAGTCGTCAGAAGTCCTATGAATAAATAGAAGTTTTTAATAATAATAGTTCACTTCTTCAGGGCTGACATGAAACTGAAGTTTTAGGTTATGTTTGAGATTTTATTGATTACAAATTATTCGATTTAGAAACATTGCAGATCAAAACTACTCAATTTTATAATCTTTTTCAACTTGTACTCGTATTGTAAATTTTAAGAAAAAAATCACAGTTGTCGAAATTGTGTACTTCCATCGTAAAAATGTCTCTATTAGGGAAGTCTTTTTTTAATACTTTCTTCGCCACCAAAATGTAATAGCACAGTAAAATACGTAGATGGGAGGACAAAAAGTATAATTTCTATTTCAAACACTTCAATTCGCATTTTCATGTTATGTAAAGTTTCCATGCTAAATATAATGAATTTTCCACCGCATCAAGAAGGCAGAATTTTATTTTCCTTACATAGATTTTAGAATGCTCGAATAATAACACATAATTTCAGTTTTTTGCAGAATATATATAAAGAAGTTGCACGAAATGTATTTTATTTTATTGACTGCTCTGACCCAGGTTGCTCATCAATCTCTCTAGCTATCACCCCAAGTGAAGAGCCTCACAAAATTATTATGTATGGTTCCCCACTTGGGCCCATTAGTATCCTAGGTCATTGTTTCAGGTGTCATTAACTCTATTGTCACTCTGTTCCCTGGCGGACCGAACGAACGGAGCGGATACGCTACAGCGTATCCTTATAGTATCCACATCGTTTCCTCTCCGTATCATGCAAGAAAAACTCATTAAAAAAGGAAGATGAACATTTCACTTGTTGAAAATCGTATTCTACGTGAAATTTTGCGTTAAAAGGTCACGGAGTAATCGCAATAGTTTTTCTTGCAACATTAAAAACTTTAAAAAAATATAATACTTATCGATAACGTGGGCTGAAGGCGACTTCAAACGCATCGTCGACGGATAAAGCCTATGAACTGCTACTGAATGACGATGCGTTTGAAGTCGCCTTCAGCGCACGTCATCGATAAGTATTATATTTATTAAAAATTTTTAATGTTGCAAAAAAACTATTGCGATTACTCTGTGACCTTTTAACTCAAAATTTCACGTAGAATCCGAATTTCAACAAGTGAAATGTTAATCTTTCTTTTTTAATGAGTTTTTCTTGCATGATACGGAGAGGATACGATGTGGATACTATGAGGATACGCTGTAGCGTATCCGCTCCGTTCGTTCGGTCCGCCAGGGTTTGCAAACTATTTGTCGCTACACTTTTCTGTCACAGTGTCTATATTATCTCCGGCGATTTCCATTTGATCGCCATCTACTTGTTCCACTTCCCCTCTCCACTGGACGTCCCCTCACGACGCCGAATGAGCCGTGACGGGTGTTGAGCCTTGCTAGCGGGTGGGGGGGGGGGGGCCTTTTCCCTAATTAGGAAGCAAATACGGAACATACCAATTTTCAAAAAATTTTATTTAGCAATATAAAAACATTATGTTCCGAATCTACGATTTTTGGCGATTACAACGATCTGTCACTTGCAATCAAAAGATTAAACTTTGAATAACTTAAGGTGGATTTTAGTTTTGTTCTTATAGTTGCTTTGTGTGTATTGTTCGAAATGCAACAGTTGATTTTGTAGAAAATTCGTCTGTTTACAATTGTACTTTTTAGTTCTGAAGAAAACTTGCCTGTTGAAAATTCCACTGTTGAAATGTGTAGAAAATGTGTCTGCTGTCAATTCAACTGTCGGTTTCTGTAGAGAATTTGTCTCTTAAAAATTTGAATGTGGAGTTTCAAACAGAAAACATCAATTTTCTATAGAAAAGGCGAATTTTCAACGACACACATGAATTTTCTACAAAATAGTTCAATTGTGAACTAAAAAGACTACACTTTTCAATCGAAAATTAAAACAGTTGAATTTCTAGTTAAAAAAATTAATTTTGAACAAAAACGAACTTTCAACAGAATATATAACTTTTCACCGAAATACCTACTAGAATGTTCTACTTAAAAAGAGAAATTTGCAACCAACAATGGAATAGTTTAATTTCCAGATAAAAAAATTAATTTTTAAGCAAATAGATAAATATCCAACTAAAATGATAATGCTTCAACCAAGAAAGAATTATTTTCAGTAAAGGTTGAAATTAATTATGTAACCAAGCATTGCTTTTGAAGCATGTTTTCTACTATAACATTTTGTTTTCATACATTAAATTGTTTATTTACTATCTGCAGTTTTAGAATAATATCAATGTTAATAATATGAATAATTATACAAAATTATTTTATTCCATATGATTTGAATTTATTATTATGTTTTTCAAGATTAGGAGTTTACATAATAATAATAAGAGGATGATCTTCAAATTCAATATATTCAATATTAAGAGCTATTTGTTTAATTTCTGAAACTATTTCCTATGAAGTAAGATGAATTTTAATTATTTGAAGATATTTATTACTTTTTGGACAGTTTTCATTTAATAAGTTTAATTAATTATCAACATTACATAAATTGTATTACTATATACAGAATATTATTATGCAGAATAAAATAATTTGATTCAGCTGAAGGACAATCTGAATATTCTGCATTAGTAGCAGGATTTACACACAGAATATATGAGAGGGGATTTGGTTCAATTGTTATATCTGAACATAGAATAATTATATTAATAAGAACTGTATTTTTCATTTTTTTATTTATAGTTGTCATTATTAAATATTTAATTAATTAAGTGTCAGTAATAATTAATCAGTTAATGAAATATAAGTATAATATAAAATTTCACAGGATAATCAAAAATCTATTTCAAATTAATATTAATAATTTATTGTATTGATATCGAGGGAAGGTTCCCCGAAAAATAATAATAATAATTCGTATTATTGAAATTTTGATACAAAGTTCTTATCAGAATGATTATTCCATATTCAGATATAAAAAAGAGCACATCCTCCTCTGATATATTCTATGTTAAATTCGGATACTAATTCAGAATATTGAGATTCTCCCAACAATTTGATTCGGCAAAGATTTTAATTATAAATCTTAATATTATAGGATATATTTAATAATGAATTTTATTTAATATTAATAATCAATTTCATTTATTAAATAAAAACTGTCAATAAATAATAAATTTCTTCAAATACTTCAAATTGTTGTAACTTCATAGGAAATACTTTCAGGAATTGAACGAATAGCTCCTAATATTATTATTATTATTATTATACCATTAAGCCTTTTCCCTTCCGGGGTAGGCGTGACTTGCTCGGTTGGAAAGTAGTGAAATAGGTATATAGGTATGAGGTTGATCGGTATATGGGTATAGGGTGGATGGGTATGTAGGTGTTATGTATAGATGTTTTAGATTGATCTGGAGTTCTCGTGTTATTTATATAAATGACACGTTCACTCCGCAACACTGCTCTGACCCAGGTTGCTGATCAATCTCTCTAGCGATCACCCCAAGTGAGGAGCCTCACAAAATTATTATGTATGGTTCCCCACCTGGGTCCATTAGTATCCAAGGTCTTTGTTTCAGGCATCAGTCACTCTATTGTCACTCTGTTTATAAACTATTTGCCGCCACATATTTCTGTCCTGGCATACTACTCTAGCTTCATTCACGTCCATGCATTTTTTCATGCAGGCTCTTGTATTTCTATGGCTTCTTTTGTCTCTTCGTATTAGTACCTCTGGGCATTCTGCCATTTACTTTACCTTTATACACTTGCTTGGTCAGTCGTTCATCTTTCATTCTTTCAAGATGTCCAAACCACCTTAGCTGATTTCTTTCCCATACGTCAACTAGTGTCTCCCCTGTACCACATTCTTTGAGGATTGTCTCGTTTCGTACTTTGTCCATCAGTGTTTTCCCGCCATATAGAATATATTGAATTTGAAGATCATCCTATACTTATTATCATTATATAAACTCCTTATATTGGAAAACATGATAATAATAATAAATTTAAATTAAAATAATACACATCAGAGTAACTAGGTATAATTATTTATATTATTAATATTAATAATATTCTAAAACTAGATTATAAATTGGCAAATTTCATTTTTTAATTTATTAATTTAGACATTTGAGGTCTTAATTTATTATACTAGCATTTCATAATTGAAAAAATCATGGGAACCAATGCTCTGTCAAATAAGTTATTGTAACCTGTGATGTGAAATTGAACAATTTAAAAGTAATACTTCAAATGGAGTACTTCCAAAGAATTGACAGCTGAAGATTAATGAATTTTACAACAGAATAGTTGGAATACTTTCTTAAAAATTCCTTTTCTTGGTTGAAGATTTATCATTTTACTCGGAAATTCATCTCTTTCATTGGAAAATCATTTTTGAAAATGTTTAATTGATATTTTTTACTGGAAATAACTATTTTGGGTTGAAACTTTATCATTGTAGTTGTATATGAATCTATTTCCTTGAAAATTAATTCTTTTGTGGAAAATTTGACCATTCCATTCTTGGTTGACAATCTACCTTTTTATGTAAAACATTCTAGTAGGTATTTGGGTAAAAATTGATATACTCTATTGAACATTCGTTTTTTTTATTGAAAATTAATTTGGTATACTATACATTCAACTGTTTTAATTTTCGATTGAAAATTTTACTCTTTTTAGTTGACAATTGAACTATTTTGTAGAAAATTCATGTATGTCATTGAAAATTCGCCTTTTGTAGGAAAATGATGTTTTCGGTTAAAAACTACACATTTACATTTTCCAGAGACAAATTCGCTACGAAATTGGACAGTTGAATTAACAGCAGACACATTTTCTACACATTTCAACAGTGGAATTTTTAACAGCCAAGTTTTCTTCCAAACTAAACAGTAGAATTATAAGCAGACGAAACTTTTACGAAATCAACTGTTGCATTTTGAACTATACTATCAAAATTCCATAATTCTAGTCAGTGTCAAAGCACAAACCAAAATCTACCTTAATCTTATTCAAATTTTAATCTTTCAATTGCAAGTGACAGATTCTTGTAATCTCCAAGAAACGTAGATTCGGAATATAATATTTCAAAATTGCTAAATGCAACATTTAAAAAAGTTGTATGGTCCGTATTTTATTCCTCATTGGGGCAAATGAGCCCCCCCCCCCCCCTCTTATACAGGCTCAACACAGCGTCTTGGCTCATTCGGCTCTGTGAGGGGAAGTCGAGTGGAGAGGAAAAGTCGAGCAGGTAGACGGCGATCAAAGGGATACTATGCCCATTATCTTTTTCCCTTTTATGGAAGAGCATAGGGACAAAATATATTTTTAATTAGATGTCAACATTCTTAGTTTACTGCGTTCATTTACAGGTATATATTGAGGAAAATAGACTCTTGGTCATACTTCCTGGCTATTGTTGTCGCATTTCAAAAATTTTCAAAACGTCTCTTTCGAAACTGTAACCTCCCATTGTATGAGGACCATTAGGTCGATTAGGAGGTGTGAAATAAAAAAAATTAATACCAAGAACTGTTTTACAATTGTGCAATTTTAAATATATTTTTTAATTAAAATTGTATGAATGTTGAAGGTGATAAATATGTTAATGATAATTATCATATCATGTGGCATGAAGTGTCATTTCAAGAGATTGGATACATTTTTCTGCTTCAAATTTTGATTTCTGTAAAAAAAATCCTTTCCCCGTGTGGAAATAGCCCCGCTTGGCCCTATTAAAAGTCGGGCACTAGTCAGAGGCTAGTCGGAAAAATTTTGTAGGCGATGTCCCTAGTCGGGAACTGATCGGTCCCTAGTGGGATTCTTTTTAGTGAACATTTCTAGTCGGGGGCTGGTTGGGAATTAGTGAAGCTATTTCAAAAGATCTTATTCCTCTGTGTGGACTATTCTTATGTCCGAATTCCTAGGCGGGTTCTAGTCGGGCTCTGGTAGGGCTATTCTTGTTTTAATATAACATTTTTAGTATCAATTTAACTATTCTTGCTTTAGCTTTTCTTGTTCTAATACAACATTTTTAATATCAATTTTAATATCAATTTTAATATTAATTTACTTTCCTCGTAAAAGAGCCTGAAACACCTACAAAGTAAATCGTTATAGGAAAGTTTTAAAAAATTGTCGCCATACGCGATAAAATTTCTAAGTTCCGTGGATACAAATTTCAAATTCTCATCAAAAATGTAATTTTATGTCCATATCAAAAGTTTTAAAATAATGTTAAACACGAAAAGACAACATATTACACGAAGAAAAATGGTAATCGATTCAAATTATTTATTTGAAAGAAATATATAAATATATATAATATAAATATTATAAGAATATGATTTCGTATAATAATGAAAAAACTAATGAAAGAAAAAAAATGGTTCTTATAACTTTTTTGAGCTGTAGCTTATGAAGATGTATTTTTCATCTAGTTTCAGCCCGTAGGTTCAGCGCAATGGTTGAGACTATCGACTGCTGGATAGATGTGGGTTCGAAACCCCGTAGCGTTAGAAATTTTATTTGTAAGATAAGGTTGAAAAATGTAATATATGTATTCATTCTAAGCAGGGCAATTGACATTTATAGACAAAATACTCACAATCAATTATTATTTATTTTTTAACTACCTTTGTTGTTATATCTTTAGATTATATCGATAGTGGAACTGCGCCAGTAGTGTATTCTCACCTGGGTAATACCCGACTAGACGCTCACTGGGATAAGTCGGGTCAACTGGCCAGCTCAAGACTAATTCACCGTTACGAACTGGTCGGGTACTGGTCATTTGTCCCGAATATTTGCGGAAAGTCCCGTTCGCCCGTGTTCACATTAAAAAAGAAGGTAAAAATCGTTGATTCTCAGAGAACTTCCAGTGAGAAAGTTGTTCCGTAGGGATTAACGAATAACTCTGCGCTAGCAGCATATTATTTCGTTTTGTATATCACAAGATATCACGAGCTTAGTAAAACGAAATTATGCGCGCTGAGGAAACAGTTGCCGTTACTGCATATAGGTTGTGTATGAAAAATGTTGAGAATTTTCACACTTACCTCAAAGATATCTTGTGATATACAAAACGAAATAATATGTTGCTTGCGCAGGTTTATTCTTTAATCCCTACGGAACAACTTTCTCACTGGAAGTTCTCTGAGAATCAACGATTTGTAACTCTTTTTTTAATGTAAACACGGGCGAACGGGACAAGCGCGAATTGTCGGGAAATTGCATAACGTTCAGGGGCGATCGAGCGCACGTCCCGTTCTTCGATTCGTCCCTTCAATTATTGTACATACTTCGAAATTTATATAATTTCGAATTAGAAATTTGGAAAACCTGAAAATTGCTTTAAAATGCATATGTCTGATTGAAAATTCTTCTGCTTCGTTCGAAAAATAAATCTTTTGTTAATAAAAAAAAAATTTTCTTTGGAGAAGGTTCCTATTTTTAGCCGGAAAATGAAACAAATTGATAGCAACTGCAACTATATGTTTGAAAATTTATATATTCATTTTAAAATATGTCCATTTTGATAGAATATTAATTTTTTCTGTTCAAAATACAACTGTTTTGTGGGAAATTAATCTCTTCTACTTGAGGATTCAAGTGTTTCGTTGGAATTTTTTTTTCTTCGAATACAAATGTTTCTTAATTTAAATTGATGTATTCCGTGCAGAATATTTGTCTTTCTGATACGAAAACAATCTTCTTGGTTTGAAAATTCAACAATTTGGTTTCTAAACTGATATATTTTGGTAAAATTCATATTTTTTTTTGTTGAAGATTTAAATATTTAGCCGAAAAGTTATTTTTTTGATAGAATTGCAAATAACTGTTTGGTTCAAAATTCATCTGCTTTGATCTGTTTCATTGGAAATTTGTCCTTTTTGTTTCAATTCAGCTGTTTTAAATTTAAAATCAAAATCTTTTGTTGCCTAAAATATAAACCAGTATATTTTTTGTTGAGAACGTATATGTTTCCATTGAAAATTTAATTACTTTTTTGAAAGTTGAACTTTTTCGTTAATCCATGGGAAAGTGAGAGCCCCCCCCCCACACACAATCTAACTTTATTTTTGATTTAATTGTTGGGGGGGGGGGAGATTGGTACGTACCACAAAAAGAGGAATTTACAAGAAGAGTGCAATTATTAACAAAAACGATTTTTCAGTGAGGGGGAAAAAAAAGTTGTATCCAAAATGTGGAATTTTCAACCCATAAGTATGAATTTCATACTAAAATAGTTGAGTTTTTTAACATAAAAAGATGAATTTTTG
>CAKNXH010001694.1:20468-32911 GCA_932178445.1 Andricus quercusramuli | reverse complement strand
CTGGCTGTTTATGAACATTCAAATAAAAAAAATTAATTTAAAAACCAATAATGACTAAATATTTACATTAAATCACCCTTGATTTTTAATAGTTCTGAATTTAAAGCTTTAGAGGTTAATGAATTTTAAATTGAAAATGTTGAGAAATTAATAACATAGCGGATAGTAACTTTAGTCCATTTTCAAATTAGCAACGTTGAAATTTGATAAATGACGAATTCTGTGTGCCTAAAACTGAATCCCTTCCGATTGTACAATATTATTTTATTTCTAATTAAAGGCATCAATATCTAACTAATGTTAAGTTTATAGAAAACGTTCCTAGTACGAATAATTGCAAGTTGATGCATTAAAAATTAGGGGTAGAATTTCACTTTTAAGACATTCAAGATTGTCAAATGTGGTACGTTTTTTAGGGTACAGCCAGTGGTGTAGTCCTAAAAAAAGAGTGGCCTGGTGGTACATACACAGAAACTTTTAAATATATATTCTATGGCCTGGCCTACACCACTGGGTACAGCCCAAACGAGCGCAAGCTGCCTGGGGTACCTTCCCTTTCCAGTGGGACCCTTACCCCTCTCATGTCTCTCGGTGCGTAGTGCTCGCCAGCGTCTGTCGTCGACCCATGTCAGCGGGGGGTCCTTTCCACTCACCAGTAATAAAATATGAAACGTAAATATTTTTTAATTTTGCAATCATTAATTTGGAGATATTATATTCGAAATCTACGTTTCTTGGCGATTCCAACGATATGTTACGTGACTTCGTAAGTTGGAAATTAGGAGTGTTTATTAGGCCATATCCCGTGTGTGGATTGTGACGCTCGGATCGACTTGTTTCTAGACAGATCGGCTATTTTGATAAAGAAAATTAATAATTAATTAATATATTTATTTGTTATGCCACAAACGTCCAATACAATATAGATTATGCAGTGAATTAAAAATATAAAAAAACTTTTTGTACAAAAAAAAATGAAGACATGATTTTCCGCAAATGTGTTGTACATACGCCGGGTGCCGTCACCGTAACACCTCGGCCATCTAAAAGTTTTTTTTTCATTCTGGTCGGATATGAATTTCGATTCATTACATCCTAATATTTATTTCAATCAAACATGAACAATTTTTGAACATTAAAAGTGCTCGATGTATGAATGAATCATTGAAAAAAAAGTTTGTATGATTTTACTTGCGATTAGGCTACGAAATAATGATTTTTTCTTATTTCAAATAATTAATACGTTAGGCCTAATTATAATCCACGCAATAAATAAATAATTAAAACAAATCAAATACATCTTTTATAATATTTGATTTTCTGGAATATCATCAATATTATACATATTATAATTATTATAAATACAATGTCAATTTATTATAACTTTAATGAATCGAAATTCATATCCGACCAAAATAAAAAAAAAATCTTTTAGATCGCCGAGGTGTTAAGGCGACGGGACAAAGTTACAACAATATAATACAAAGTTACATCAGAAGTTCGACACCCGGCATATGTACAACACATTTGCGGAAAATCATGTCTTCATTTTTTTTTGTACAAAAAGTTTTTTTATATTTTTAATTCACTGCATAATCTATATTGTATTGGACGTTTGTGGCATAACAAATAAATATATTAATTAATTATTAATTTTCTTTATCAAAATAGCCGATCTGTCTAGAAACAAGTCGATCCGAGCGTCACAATCCACACACGGGATATGGCCTAATAAACACTCCTAATTTCCAACTTACGAAGTCACGTAACATATCGTTGGAATCGCCAAGAAACGTAGATTTCGAATATAATATCTCCAAATTAATGATTGCAAAATTAAAAAATATTTACGTTTCATATTTTATTACTGGTGAGTGGAAAGGACCCCCCGCTGACATGGGTCGACGACAGACGCTGGCGAGCACTACGCACCGAGAGACATGAGAGGGGTAAGGGTCCCACTGGAAAGGGAAGGTACCCCAGGCAGCTTGCGCTCGTTTGGGCTGTACCCAGTGGTGTAGGCCAGGCCATAGAATATATATTTAAAAGTTTCTGTGTATGTACCACCAGGCCACTCTTTTTTTAGGACTACACCACTGGCTGTACCCTAAAAAACGTACTCTAAAGCTTTAAATTCAGAACTATTAAAAATCAAGGGTGATTTAATGTAAATATTTAGTCATTATTGGTTTTTAAATTAATTTTTTTTATTTGAATGTTCATAAACAGCCAGAATAAATAAATTAAAAATGTATTATCAATCATATATTATTTTTAGGAATATATGCAGCAATTCATGTATTTTCTCAAAAGTTCTGCTTTTTGTAGAAAAATAATCTTGGTTGGAAATTCATCCTTTTGGTAGAATATTTCACTATTATTATTATTATACCATTAAGCCATTTCCCTTTCGGGGTAGGCATGACTTCCTCGGTTGGAGAGTAGTGGGATAGGTATATAGGTGTAAAGTAGGTCGTTATATGGTATAAGGTAGATAGGTATATAGGTATATGTGTTATGGTATAGATATTTTAGATTGATCTGGAGTTTTCGTGTTATTTATTCAAATAACACGTTCACTCCGCAACACTGCTCCCACCCAGGTTGTTGATCAATCTCTCTAGCGATCACCCCAAGTGAGGAGCCTCACAAAATTGTTATGTATGGTTCCCCACTTGGGCCCATTAGTATCCAAGGTCTTTGTTTCAGGCATCATTCACTCTATTGTCACTCTGCTTATAAACTATTTGTCGCCACACATTTCTGTCCTGGCATACTACTCTAGCTTCCTTTACGTCCATGCATTTCTTCATGCAAGCTCTTCTGTTCCTATGACTTCTTATGTCTCTTCGGATCAATGTCTCATTTACAGATTCTAACCATTCTTTCGGCGGTCTACCTCTGGGCATTCTGCCATTTACTTTACCTTTATATACTTGCTTCGTCAGTCGTTCATCTTTCATTCTTTCAAGATGTCCGAACCATCTTAACTGATTTCTTTCCCATATGTCAACTAGCGTGTCTCCTGTACCACATTCTTTGAGGATTATCTCGTTTCGGACTTTGTCCATCAGTGTTTTTCCGCATATTATGCGCAGAGGTTTCATGCCGATCGCGTTTATTTTACTCCTGTCCTTTTCTTGACAGGTCCATGCCTCGCTACCGTATAGTACAGTCGGTACGAATATAGAATTATGTATGGCCATTTTAGCTTTTTTTGATATGTTTTTATTTTTGAGGATGGACCCTGCTCTACCGATAACCTGCTTACCCTTATTTATGCGCCTATCTAACTCTCCATCTATTTTTCCGTCGTTAGTGAATAGACTACCTAGATATACGTACTTGTCAACTTGTTCTAATCTCTCATCATTTAGGACAATGTTGCATATTGTTTTCTCACTTTTATCCTCAAACACCATGATTTTCGTTTTATTCACGTTAATTTTGAGGTCCATGTTCTTCATGCTTGTGTTAAGTTTATTCAACATTCTTTGCAAGTCTTCGACTGATTCTGCCATAACAATCTTGTCATCTGCGAAAGCCAACCCACGTACTTTGACGGCTTCGAGATCTATACCTTTTTCGTCGAAGAGGGCAGTTCTTAGACACTTATCCATGAATATGATAAATAGCCACGAGGACATAACGCATCCTTGTTTCACGCCTTGCATAATATCGAACCAGTCACTCAGTTTCCCATTTACCCTTACACTTGCTTTACTACCCGTATATATTGTTTTTATTGCTTGTAGGAGCCCTCCTAATTGGTTAAAAATTAATTTTTTGCGTCCAACTTCTCATAATTTTATTTTATGTGATTATTTGTTGTTTTTTGCAAAAATTCATCTTTTTATGTTAAAAAACTCAACTATTTTAGTATGAAATTCATACTTATGGGTTGAAAATTCCACATTTTGGATACAACTTTTTTTTCCCCCTCACTGAAAAATCGTTTTTGTTAATAATTGCACTCTTCTTGTAAATTCCTCTTTTTGTGGTACGTACCAATCTCCCCCCCCCCCCAACAATTAAATCAAAAATAAAGTTAGATTGTGTGTGGGGGGGGGGGCTCTCACTTTCCCATGGATTAACGAAAAAGTTCAACTTTCAAAAAAGTAATTAAATTTTCAATGGAAACATATACGTTCTCAACAAAAAATATACTGGTTTATATTTTAGGCAACAAAAGATTTTGATTTTAAATTTAAAACAGCTGAATTGAAACAAAAAGGACAAATTTCCAATGAAACAGATCAAAGCAGATGAATTTTGAACCAAACAGTTATTTGCAATTCTATCAAAAAAATAACTTTTCGGCTAAATATTTAAATCTTCAACAAAAAAAAATATGAATTTTACCAAAATATATCAGTTTAGAAACCAAATTGTTGAATTTTCAAACCAAGAAGATTGTTTTCGTATCAGAAAGACAAATATTCTGCACGGAATACATCAATTTAAATTAAGAAACATTTGTATTCGAAGAAAAAAAAATTCCAACGAAACACTTGAATCCTCAAGTAGAAGAGATTAATTTCCCACAAAACAGTTGTATTTTGAACAGAAAAAATTAATATTCTATCAAAATGGACATATTTTAAAATGAATATATAAATTTTCAAACATATAGTTGCAGTTGCTATCAATTTGTTTCATTTTCCGGCTAAAAATAGGAACCTTCTCCAAAGAAAATTTTTTTTTTATTAACAAAAGATTTATTTTTCGAACGAAGCAGAAGAATTTTCAATCAGACATATGCATTTTAAAGCAATTTTCAGGTTTTCCAAATTTCTAATTCGAAATTATATAAATTTCGAAGTATGTACAATAATTGAAGGGACGA
Organism: Andricus quercusramuli; assembly: GCA_932178445.1. Lineage (NCBI taxonomy): Eukaryota > Metazoa > Arthropoda > Insecta > Hymenoptera > Cynipidae > Andricus > Andricus quercusramuli. The sequence goes on along the minus strand of CAKNXH010001694.1, from coordinate 28,065 downwards.
ATCGAAGAACGGGACGTGCGCTCGATCGCCCCTGAACGTTATGCAATTTCCCGACAATTCGCGCTTGTCCCGTTCGCCCGTGTTTACATTAAAAAAAGAGTTACAAATCGTTGATTCTCAGAGAACTTCCAGTGAGAAAGTTGTTCCGTAGGGATTAAAGAATAAACCTGCGCAAGCAACATATTATTTCGTTTTGTATATCACAAGATATCTTTGAGGTAAGTGTGAAAATTCTCAACATTTTTCATACACAACCTATATGCAGTAACGGCAACTGTTTCCTCAGCGCGCATCATCAATCTATAACGATTTACTTTGTAGGTGTTTCAGACTCTTTTACGAGGAAAGTAAATTAATATTAAAATTGATATTAAAAATGTTGTATGAGAACAAGAAAAGCTAAAGCAAGAATAGTTAAATTGATATTAAAAATGTTATATTGAAACAAGAATAGCCCTACCAGAGCCCGACTAGAACCCGCCTAGGAATTCGGACATAAAAATAGTCCACACAGAGGAATAAGATCTTTTGAAATAGCTTAACTAATTCCCAACCAGCCCCCGACTAGAAATGTTCACTAAAAAGAATCCCACTAGGGACCGATCAGTTCCCGACTAGGGACATCGCCTACAAAATTTTTCCGACTAGCCTCTGACTAGTGCCCGACTTTCAATAGGGCCAAGCGGGGCTATTTCCACACGGGGAAAGGATTTTTTTTTACAGAAATCAAAATTTGTAGCAGAAAAATGTATCCAATCTCTTGAAATGACACTTCATGCCACATGATATAATTATCATTAACATATTTATCACCTTCAACATTGTTAACGGCCATACTACGCTGAAAAAACCAGTTCTCGTTGGATCACTGACGTTAAGCATTGTTGGGCGCGGTTAGTACTTGGATGGGTGGCCGCTCGGGAATACTACTAACTGCGTGCTGTTGGCGTGTCGTGCTTGTGGCGAGCCCACACTTGTAGTTGTAGTTACGACAAGAAACTATCCACCTAAAAACACTACTCGAATCGGGCAGTGTCACGCCTACCCCCGAAGGGAAATGGCTTAATGGTATACATACATACATCCATACAATTTCAATAAAAAAATATATTTAAAATGCCTAATTGTAAAACAGTTTAACTTTGAAGGCCTTGGAATTAATTTTTTTTTCACTTCAAAGGTACATATTAAAAATTTCACGACAATTTCGCTATTAAATCTTCTATCGTTCCTTTTCTTTTTAGTTGATGATTTTCAGTTGATGATATAAGAAAAAGGGAAATATCGGAAACTGATACTTCAGTGTTTGAAAAATGAATAAATTTGGATTGGTTACATTTTAGAGGTTTTACTTTTAATTTTGGATGCTAAATGTTATATTTCATGAGCGTGAAGTTCATACCGTTGACGAGTAACGAAAAATAATTTTCTGGGGAAAAAGTACTTGCGTACAACCCACAAAATTACCTCAAAGAGTTTCAACCCTTCAGCGCATGTATAATTCACCCAACTCACCCCTGCATATTTTCTACGTTCAATCAAATCATTATCATTCAAAAATACGCCAGATTTTTGCTGAACCGGGTTTCCATTGATGCCAAGAGAGCAGAAAGAAGGTTTCATCCCCACATCTCATGTGGAACGTACCTCAAGTATCCCATGAATATCTTAAAAATTCAATAACATAAGCCTAATTGGAGTATACAATGGGTTTTTAATGACGTGGTTTTAAATTCATTCCAAAAAAGAAGAAAAAATGTTGCATCCCCATATCTCATGAGAGTCACCCCACTCACCCCCTCAGTATTTCAGAAATTTCATAAAATCAGCCTAATTAAAGAATACACCAGGGTATTACTGATACTGATTTATATTGATACCACAATGGCGCACAAAATGTGTCATCCCCATATCTCATTTTGTTTGTGCTCTTCCAGCATCAATATAAAATAGTATCAGCAAAAATCTGGCATATTTTCATACTAGGCTGATTGTATTGAATTTTTGAAATATTTAGGGGTGCGTGGCTTGAGTTCCACATGAGATGTGGGGATGGAACTCTTTTCTGCTCTTTTGGCATCGACTGAAAACCGTATCAGCCAGAACTTGGCGTATTTTGTTATTAGACTGATTCAATTGAATTTTTGAAATATTTAGGGGTCCGTGGCTTGAGTTCCACATGAGATGTGGGAATGGAACTCTTTTCTGCTCTTCTGGCATCGACTGAAAACCGTATCAGCCAGACCTTGGCGTATTTTTTTATTAGGCTAATTTTATTGAATTTTTGAAGTATTCAGGGGTGCGTGGCTTGAGTTCCACATGAGATGTGGGGATGGAAATTTTTTTTGCTCTTTTGGCATCGTGTGATTTCCACATGCGCTGAAGGGTTGAAACTGCTTGAGGTAATTCTGCGGGTTGTACGCAACTATTTTTTGTCATAACATAGCAGCTTTTCTACGTGTGAAAGAAAATAGTGTTCAAAAGTGTGCAAATTAAAATGTATGAAACAGCAACTATTTATTGTTTTCTTGTGCCCAGTTTATACATTTTTCACCTCATACATGAAATATTTTTAATATTCGGTATAGGGAAGGTCCAACCATTTTACCAATCCTAATAAATGTTTACAGATACAATTATGCTGTTATATCTGTCTGTGCATAAGGAATTGTACTATTTATAAATTTCACCGGAACCAAATATTTTCTTTCCTTCGGACACAAAAGAAGAGTCTATTCTATTTCTGGCAGTTAAGAAATAAAACAAAAAACGGGATTTTCCTGAACCACCTCTACATGTCTGTATGATGTAGACAATTTTCAAAAAATTTCATTATAAATTTTGTGTATATACATACATATAATGGTGTTTAATATTTTTAGTCTTTTATACCTATTCATTTTCTTACGATACATAACATAACGTTTCACGTAGCCCAGCCTTTCAATATTGCGATGAGTATATGGTATAATTAATTGCAAGAGAATAATGCTTGAATTTAAATTTCAGAAAATCATGCAATCCTGCTTGACATAAAAGCAGATATGGAAAAGAAATTGCACTGCAAAGAAAAAGGTAATTTTATGTTACTATTTATGTATATATTTGTATATATACATACTCATATATTCCTATTTATAATCGTCTTCACGGATATATCTGTATATTTTTGGGCGAGAATTTTTGGCTTTTTTGGGCTCTCCTTAATATAAGTATATTTGAACTGACAGCCACCACTTCAAAGGTTGCAAATATGACTATTTCAGCAATTCTTACAGATAGCAGTAGTACGAAGAAAACGGATTCCGACGAGCATCTCAACAACTCATCCTTTAATGTAAAATCTCCAGTTGCTCACTCCAGTAGAACGGAGATACATGAAGAAGGTGATTAAAGCTTTGCATTGAAATCAAAATAATGTTCTTTCACTTTATTTCAAATGAAGAAAAATATTATGTTAAATCCTTCGCATAAATGACGTATGGGAATGTAATTTATATGTCCATGGTGACAAGAGTCGAACGACGACTTCCAGACAATTTCAGATTCAAGTAATGGAATCAAAAACAACAATTTGTTGTGTTTTGCTCGCATTAAAGTGTACAAAGTAATGAACATTTTGGCCTGGATTGAATGTAGAAATGTTGAAAATAAACCATTCAAAATTACTCATAATAAAGGAATTTTAAATTTGCAAACTTCATTGAAAACATTGTTATTTATGTACGTGTGTGGAGCAGACGTATATATGTAATGAAGTCGAAATGTCATCCCCGCTCGCATACATTAATAACAATGTTTTCTATTAATGTTACAAATAAAAAAGTCGGATATGATGGTTAATTTTTAAATGGCTTATTTTCAAGATTTCTAAATTCAATCCAGGCTGCACCACAAGAAAAAACTAATAAAAACATAAAATCATGGATTATATAATTCATTTGGGACCAACATTTTAATTCCCTTATACACTTCTATACGAGCACAACAGAACACATTGTTGTTGTTGATTCCATCACTTCAATCTGATGAGGAAACTTACTTAAGATTCGAAACGTCATGAGAGAAATAAAAAATCGTCTGGAAGTCGTCCTCTGACTTTTGTCACGATATACATTTTTTCACTTTTTACATATACATGATTGTACATTTAGTTTCAGTCGATTCCCTTGATTTCTCCCTCGCCTGGCAATGCGATGATGAGAACAATGACGCGATTCCGAGCCATTCCCAGATGCCTTTGGAGAAACCCATTCTCGTGTCCGAGGCAAAACTAGAAACCCCCGTTATTTTAATAATTCCGAATGTACCAGAAGGGAATCCATCGGAAGATATGATTCCAGGTATATATAGATTTTTGCCTTATGCACGGAGAAAAATGAACTTTTAAACGTAACATCTAGATCTTCAGGGTTAACATACTTTATGTTTAACTATAGGACAGCAATCTAGATGTTCAAAGTTAGAATGATCTGTAATCTGCATTTAAAATTTTATTTATTCGAGGTTACTTAAACGCATATTTTATTATAAATTTACAATCATTTTGTCAAATTTTCAAATGCTTCAAATGTTGTGTTTCACTTTAACATAATAGTATAATTACGACTAACATCTCAAAAAGATAGTAGATGTTTGACATGAATATCGGAATGTTAGGCGGTACCCTTTGAACATCTACATTCAAACATCCATTTTTCTCCGTGTGATTTTTCACTTTCCCTTTATTCATATCTCATTTCGTTTGATCCTGAATATTAATTTTAATCTTATTGTAGATGGTGGTTGGGAATGGAATGGGAATGATTTGGAGGTGCCCATTCAAGAACCGTGCGACGTTCTTGATACGGATAATCAGGGTTGTATATCGGGGGAGTATGTGGGTAACGGTACCTCGAACATTGACCCGGGAACGCAAAAAAGTTCCGCCGAGAGCGATCAGGAAGATGCTAAAAGCGACATAACTGTTGACGAATATAAAGAAATGGATGAATTCGGAATTGAAGATTTCGAAGTCGACTTCGCCGATGAGACCGACCTTGCTGATGCAGCACAAGTCGACGATACAGAAAATATCGAAGTGGTCAATGATTCGGTCGCGTTGGAAATAAGCACTTCTGCGAACGTTCCCGGGAAAAGCGCCCCAGACGACGAAAACCAGTACGTCGTTTCTACCCCCATAGAAGACGTCCGAAAGCGAAAGAAACATTTTTGCCCCTATTGCAAGAAGTTTTTCGCAAGACTTCGGGATCACCTCCCCGTTAAACATGCTGATGAGCCAGCTGTCCAGCAATTTGTGGGTCTTCCCAAAGGGCCTGAGAAGGACGCCATCGTTGAGACGATAAGGAAAAGAGGAGCATTTCTGTTCAACACAGATTCGCAGATCAACGATGGCGAACTTGTGACAGCTCGCCGACCGAACAAAGGTCGAAAGCGGGAGGCGTCTTATTATTTGTACTGCGCGTCTTGTAAAGGGTCGTATGCAAGAACGTATATCAATAAGCATTTTAAGAATTGCGCCCAGTCTAATAGCGACGGTCAGCGTTACATTATGGTGCTTGGCCGCATGATCGCAGGTCGCATTCACGAGAATGCGTGTCCTGCGATGCGCTCAAAAATCATCCCCTATTTAAGAGACGACCAAGTTTCTCGAGCCGTGCGATATGATCGCCTTATTATAGAGTATGGTAACCATTTGTGCGAGAGGTACAAATCTTTACCACACAATCATAAGGAGATCAGGCAGAAGCTGAGACATCTTGGTCGCTTCATTTTAGAGGTGAAAGAATGCCTGAACGATGACCAAGTTATGAAAAAAAAAGACGGGTTTAAGGATCAGTTGAAAGTCGACAGCCTAGAGGCGGCTATCCGGCCAGAATTGTTCGATACCTGCATGCAGGCAATTGAGAAAATGGCTGACCTCAATAGTGACCGAACTCAATTCAGAGTTCCTTCCTTGGCAATATCCACGGGTACTATCCTGTCGAAGGTCACTACGCGATTGATATCGCTATGCATACGATCCGGCAAAGATAATCAGAAGAAACAGGCCGAAGATTTTTTGTTTCTTTTGAAGGCAGAATATCATTCTTTGATGACAAAGACTGCCCAAGAGAATCTTTCGGACCGAAAAAGAAACAAAAATGAACCTATTCCAGAAACCGAGGACATAGCGGTGCTAGACAGCTACCTACAAAAAGAGTGCTTGAATACACTCAAGGCTATTAATGCAGAATTTAGCTTGAGATTATTCAAAGACCTCGTAAAGGTGACTGTCGCCGCCGTTTTGGTCTTCAACCGGAAGAGGCCTGGAGAAGTGGGTAGGACCACCATCTTAGATTACGAGGCGATGATTCGAGAAGAAGGGAACAATTCTTTTTCTCGATTCAAAATCCGGGGTAAGGGGGGCAAAGATGTTGCGGTTCTGCTGACCCCGGACATGGAAGCTTGCTGCGACCTCATCCTAAGGCTGAGGAAAAAAGTCAACATCTCATCGAAGAACAAATACTTGTTTGGTCTGCCTTCGATGATTCCGGGGGATTGCAGGTATCCAAACACTTCCGAGCTGATTAGGCACTATGCTTCAAGGTGCGGGGCTGACAATCCTGGCACACTTAGAGGCACGTTTCTCCGGAAACAGTTGGCCACTATGTGTGCAGATCTGAATGTGGGGGAGCGTGACATCAGGGTCGTCGCACGGTTCATGGGGCACGATGTCGGCGTGCACCGAGGCCGATACCAACAGTCAGTGGCCTCAACTGACATCAATCAAACGTCTAAGCTCCTAAGCATGGCATGTGGCCGTCTTCCAATGGCCCAGATTCAAAATGAAGAGGCATCATTTTCCATGACAATGGAAAGTGATGTCTTTGAAAACAAATCGGCTGAGCCCGAGAATGGAAGAAAGAGAAAACGTAAGAATATAAAATATAAATGGTTGATTGTCAAACAGTTGATGATTTTGGTTTCAACTTTTCCTTTGAAATTTGATAAGACGTACAAAATTGTAAACTTTTTGACAAACAGCCACAAAACAAAAACTTACACGAATACACCTACAAATACACATTTTTTTTACAGATTCTGAATGCTCATCAGCTTCCAAGGACTCAACGTACCAACCACCTCAAACAAAACGAGCTTCTGCATCTTGTGAGTGCCGTTGTGAACAACGAAATTATACTTAAGAAATACAATAAAACTGGAGAGTGTGTCATTGAATTTTTTTTGTTACAGCAGATAAGCCTGGCATAACCAAACGCACTCCGTGGACCACTCGCGAGGTGGAGGTAGCGAAAGACGCATTCCATCTCCACCTGCAGAAAGGCACATTACCCAGTCTAAGGGAGACTGGCGAACTTTTGAGATTACATTCTCATTTATTTTCCAAAAGAAATGCAGCCAGTCTCAAGACGTGGGTGATGAACCAAAACAAGAAGAAACCTGCAGTGTGAGATAGGATGGTCTGCGCGGCGCTTTGTGCTCCGCATATTCGTGCCCGACCTTTTACACGGGGGGGGGGGGGGGGCTTGGGCGAGAATGTACAAGTTATAAATAATCACGAATTACGCAAAGAATGTCAAAAAAAATTCACTCT
>CAKNXH010001694.1:0-20368 GCA_932178445.1 Andricus quercusramuli | reverse complement strand
CATGGCGATAATGTACTAGTTATAAATAATCACGAATTACGCAAAGAATGTCAAAAAAAATTGCAATCATATATATTGTGTACACTCTTGTATATTATGCAGTTTAATGTCCAATAATGTTTTATTAACCTTTTGGTATAGAAAAAGTGATACCACCCAATAAGTGTAAACTGGCATTTTTGTCTGGAAATTTTTAAAAATTTATGTAACCTTTTTTCAGATTTTAATTAGGCAAACAATTATGTTTATATTGAAGAAGAAATTTCGATGCATGAAGGCAAAATGAGTCAAAAACTCATACGTTTATTAAAGTGTGTTTATTGAAGTAATGCGAATTATATTTTTAAATCAATTTTTCCACCCCTTATGATATTAGGGAACTTTGAAAATAATACATAAAATCGATTTGCTGATTCTTTAAAAACAATAAAAGTTGTAAATCAATTTGGAAAACGAAAATGATTCGATTTCATATTATTTAATTTCAAACGGACTGTAGTAATGTTTTTGAAATTGCATAATTAAAATCATAATTTGCTTCTTTTTGTAAGCTAGTCTTGATTCCATCTGTACAAAACATCTCTGTCCCCATTTTTTTTTAATGATTGCTGAACAGATTTTAGAATAAATTAAATTAATCTGCATTAAAATATAATAAAATACTTTAATATACTGTTTAAGAGCACGCGTGTAGTAATAAAATGCTTACATCGATATAAATAAATAATTTCCTTCTAAACTTGTGTACCTTCAAATGTTGAAGAGTGCCCGAAAGATGACCGCATGTGGGCACTTAGAACGTGACAATACTCTTACCTTTTAAAAATAGCCCGATTGAATCGTTTCTTACTACAAATTGCTTTGACGTACGTTGTACTGCTACGAAACTTTCGCCCAGGTTCCTTTTTTTTGTGCTTGTCGGAAATTTGGAGGAAAAAAGTGGGGGGAGGGGGTCATGATGAAGGAGTTACGCCCGTCCTGTTTGGAAAAGGATTGGCGCCACTGGGGTTAACTCATTATAACAATAATAGATTTATTTGCAGAAAAATGGATATAAACACTATTATTCATTTTGTATTCTCACTCAAATAACGTTAGTTTGCGAAAAACTTTAGGCCTTTCAAATATAAAAACCGCTTTGTTCTATGTATATAAATATATTCAGACGAGTAATTTGATAAAAAAAATTCCACCCGTACGTTGCACTTTAATTGTAAGTAGGAATTTAGTCGACGAATTTAAGGTTATTACTCAATTTTTTTCATATTTGACAATATCTGAAGGCATCAAAGAACTTGTTATCATTTGAAGAAATACATAGAAGTATATATGAGGAGCTTACTTTCAAAAGGGCATATATCCGCTTGTGGTCTTTGTTGGGAAATCGAGGAAAACGTTTTAGAGCATTCATAAAAGAATTGGGTTTTCTGGGTTCCTACATTGTTTTGGTCCTAGGCCACGTACCAAATTACCAGAAGTTTGCATTCTCATTATCTCATTATCTCATCATCCAGAGACTGGATGCATGCTCTTTTGGTGGCAAAGCAAATGTTTAACTTACTTTTAATATGGGAAAGAAAGCTTTTTTGGATGAAACTGATACATAGGTTGATAGGGCTTATCCTAAAGATATGATTAACGCAAAAAAAATTTCGAAAAGTGGATCTATGCCCTTTTGAAAGTAAGCTCCTCAATATATTATTATATAAACGCGAATTATATGGATAATTTGATCTAACACTGAGTACATACTTATTCTCTAACTTGTATTGTATATAAAAAATTATTTTACGTAATTATATAAAAAAATGTATTATATAGTACTATAGATATTGATATTATAATTCGCCGATATAGATCAAATATAATATATTATGTGCTTCTACTCAAATAAAATTGAATGGAAATTTTATTGGAATGTATCACGAAAAATGTACTTTCAATAAAGTAAGCAAATGAAATTGTGTTTAACGTTTGATTTAATTTTGGTATTGAAAATTATTTAAAAATTGTTCTAAATCTATTTTTTCATCATTAAACTATTATTTTTTATTTTTTATTTTTACTAAAATAATGTTAGTTTGCGAGAAACTTTAGGCCTTTCAATGATAAAAATCTTTTTCTTCTAAAAATATATTTAGACGAGTAATTTGATAGAAAAAGTAATATTTTTCCAATATTTGCATTCTTTTTGCAATATTCCAAAATATTCTAACTTAAGAAAACAAAGCAGACAAAAGTTATTCCTTCCAATAAAATGGAACATTTTGATAGAACAACATTTTTTTGTTGACATGTAAATTTGGATGAAAAGCCATTAATATGCCTACATATTTTAACTTTGATTTTTACAAAATGGAAATGATTTTTGAGGCACATGATTTTCCTAACGGGGACATTTCTTGGCCACCAAAACACAGCATAATCAGCAAAAAAATGACCTAATGGTATGATAAAAATGATTATATTAATAATCCAAATCGCATCCAGAGGCGACTATTGTCACCTCCAACACTCACGGCGGCTGTGTAAGTATAGAAGAGGTAAAGCCAAACAATTTTCAAGCAATTCTTTTTACTAGAGCCTCATACGTGCGCTCCGTGCGCGACCAATTTATTTACATGTAATTATTATATTTGGAAATGAAGTTCAATAAAATACTATGGAAATAATTTTTGCTTCAATAATTTTAATTTGTACATGTCTTCGCATGGATACCCTCTCACGATGCAGAATAAATACTTGTGCAACTCTAAACATTTTCATGCAATTTTGGAAAAAGACCTATAAAATGTCGGCGCGTATAAATTTCCATAGAAATATACAGTAAATAATCTCGACTCGAGAAGAGTCCAGATGTCAAGCCATTTCCAACGTTTTAACCTCGGTTTTCACTAATATCGAGCAGGATGTTTGACGGGAGGGTTTCTTCGACAAATTGCTAAACTTTTAATTTGCTTATGAAAATATTCTAAATAATTAATAAATCTTGGAAATTTGAAGAGCCAAAATTCTTTTTTTTTCAAAGTTGTTTAAATAATTGATAATTCCTGTGAATTTACAAAACAACATAGAGAATATAATCGCAAAGACAATCTTAGTTGACTCCGTAAACAAATTGTGTCTATTCTTTGAAAAATACCCAAACTTTGGATATGTTTATGAAAAATATTTTAATAATGAATAATTATTATGGATGTTGAAAGTAATGGGAAGTATCATTAGGAATAGTCGTCAAAAAGACATTCTTACTTGCCTCCTATTTTCTGATAAAAATTGTTCAAATAATTAATAATGCTTCGGAATTTACAAAGTATCACAGAAAAAAGTTATGGGGAATATATTCTTAGTTAATTCTGTAAAAAAATGTAGCCTATTGGTTGATAAATATACAAACTCTGAATTTGTTTATGTATATTGTTTAAATAATTAATAATTATTTTAAATTGACAAAGCAACATAGAATAGAGTCATCAGAAAGACATTGTTAGTTGACTCCGTAAACAAATTGTGCCTATTTCTTGAAAAATACCCAAACTCTGAATATGTTTATGGAAATTGCTTAAATTAATAATAATTATTGCAAATGTGAAAAGTAATGTAGGAAAGTCTTATTGGAAATTACTTTCTTGAGAATTTACGAAGTATCACAGAAAAAGTCATCGAAAAGATATTCTCAGATAATTGTGTGAACAAATGTAGCCTTTTCGTTGACAAATAACTAAACTCTGAATTTGTTTATGAATATTATACAAATAATTATTAATTATTGTATATTTGCAAAGTATCGTAGAAATCTTGATGCATCAAACTTGAAAAAGACCCAGACTCTGAATATGTTTATGAAAACTGTTCAAAAAATTAATAATTGTTATAAATGTTCAAAGTATCGTAGAAAATAATTATTGGAAATACATTCTTTGTTCATTCTGGAAACAAATTGTGCCTATTCCTTAAAAAATAGCTAAACTCTACATTTTTTAATCGAAATTGCTTAAATAATTAATAAATCTCGTAAATTTACAAAACATATTAAACAGTCATCGGAAAGACAATCTTAGTTGACTCCGTAAACGAATTGTTCTGAATGTGTTTATGGAAATTGTTTAAAAAATTAATAATTATTGTAAATTTTCAAAGTAACATAAATAGGAAAGAGTTTTTGGAAATACATCCCTGTTGATTCCGTAAACAAATTGAGCCTATTCTTTGAAAAATAGCCAAACTCTTGATTTGTTTATAAAAATTGTTTAAATAATGATTCATTCTTTGAAATTCGCAGAACATTATAGCAAAAAGTCACTGGAACGATATTCTTACTCAATTCTACTAAAAATTGAGCCTATTCGTTAAAAAATAGCCAAACTCTAAGTTTTTTAATTGAAATTGTTTAAATAATTGGAAATTATTATTAATTTACAAAGCAACATAGTTAACAGTCATCCGAAAGATATTCTTAGTTGAATTCGTAAACAAATTGAGCCTACTCGTTGAGAAACAGCCAAACTCTGAATATGTTTATGAAAATCGTAACAATAATTAACAATTATTGTAAATTTGCAAATCAACGTAGAAAAGACTTATTTTTGATATATTCCTTTTGGTTCTGTGAACAAATTGAGCCAATTTATTATAAATAATTATATTACACATAATATAATTTTATTCTTGTAAATTTACAAAGCAGCATATAAAATGATCATCGAAAAGACATTCCCATTTGACTCCGTGAACAACCTGTACTTATTGCTTGAAAAATAGGCAAACTCTGAATGTATTTATGAAAATTGTTGATATAATTAATAAATATTGTATATTTGCAAAGTATCGCATAAAAAAGTTATTGGAAATACATTCTTTCTTGATACCCTAAACTAATTTATCATATTCGTTGAAAAAAGGCCAACGTCTTAATTTGTTTACGAAAATTATTTTAAAACTAAATAATTCTTGGAAATTTACAAATAATCATAAAACAAGTAATTGGAAAGATATTCTTGGTTAATTCTATGGAAGAAATTAGGCTATTTGTTGAAAAATACCCAAAACTCTATTCGTGGAAAAATGGCCAAACTCTGAATTTGTTGATGACAATTTTTTAAATAATTAATAATTCTTGGGAATATACGAAGAATAGAGAGAAGTCACCGGAAAGATATTCTTAGTTGATTCCGTTTTCTTCAAACATAAATGAGTAAAGGGTAAACACATTTTTTTAAATTTGCTAAACTTCTTTAAATTCCAAAAATAATTCAAATTTTAATGTTTTCTAATAAAAATAACACAGATGAATTTATATTTTCATTCATTCAACATTGACATAATAGTTACAATTAGAAAGAAGTTATATTCATCGAAAATGTAATTGAAAGTTAAATAAAATAAAATTATAAACGTTCATGATCATAATTTTTGAATGTTCATAATTTTTATTGTTTATTATTCTAATAAAAAAAATTCTCTTTGAAAAAAGTGAGGGTGTATAATTGTGAAAAGAAATATTAAGAAATGAGCATAAGACTTCCAAAAATATTTCAAATTTGAAAAGTCATAGACGTCGAAAATGTAACTAAAATAAAAATAAAATAAATTGCTAAATATTCCTAATTTTCCATTATTTATAATTATAATGAAAAAGTTACAACTTGTAGTTGAAATTGTATTTTTTTTTAATTTGCTTGGAACCTATCTTTTTGAGAAAATTGAAAAAAAAACACAGAATATATTTATTTAAAACGTTTTAATATTACATCATAGTAAAAATTATGGAAAAATATATTGCTTGTGAAAAATTAAATCAGAAAATCTTAAAAAAGCGCAATATATCATTTTATTGAAGAGATTATTAAAATACTGGAAGCAACTAACAAAAATAAAAAAGACGGAAATTAATGAAAAGAAAAGTTTTTACCAATAATAAAATTTTTACTGGTTTTTTAATACTCATTAGATACATTGTGCATATATTTTCTTATAAAACCAAATTTGTTTAAAATGTTCAAATGGTTTTGATTTTAATATTAAAGTTCACAAGGAGACCGCACACCATGTATTTCACCAGGCGCCATTCCGCGATCGCCTGTCCTCCGACAGATGAAATTCATGATGATCACGTGATAATTTTCGCTTTTGACCAATTACTGAGCGCCAAAAAGAACGACCAATCACCAGTCTCCAGGGAAAATCACGATCAATTAGGGAAAATAACATAACCATCTCACTCACTCACCCTAAGTTAAATACGCATAACAAATGATTTTGAATTACTTATTATTAAGGGCTCTTTCACACGATTGCAGATCAGCAAATTGGATGTAGATTGCCCACAGGAACGAAAAGGACAGACTGTTCTCCATCTCTTACACTCTTGTGGACTCTCTGCATGCATAGGAAAAGAGAGGGTGACGATCGTTTGTGTGTATAGAAGGACAGGAGAAGAGGAAGGATGGAGAATATTAAGGAAATGGATGGAGGAAAGAAATGAAGAGTTGGTCTTGATAGGAGGAGACTTAAACGCATGGACAGAAGAGTTAGGGGGGGAGGGAGATCTGAGATAAAGAAAGCGAAACTTTCCTAAGGAATTCCAAGCACAGGGAGATATATCGGGAGGGTAAAACTCTTTTGAACCTGTTAGGAGAGGAGGGGTGGTTCATCTGCAATGGAAATATAAGGGGAGATGAAGCAGGGGAAGTGACTTTTATAGGTAAACGGGAGACAGTGATAGATTATATCCTAGCAGAAGGAAGAATAAGGAAGAGAATGGATAAAGTGGAAGTAGGTAATGAAATGAAAGGCTCAGAACACTTTCCGCTAATAGCGACATTGAAATTTTCAGGATGGAAGCGGCATAGCGAAAAAAGGGAAAGAACTGGCGAAAGGAAAGTAAAAATGGGTAGCTGGGGGGAGGATAAATTGAGAGAATTTGAAGAAAGAATGGAGAGCGAGGAGATTAGAGGAATGGAAGGGGAAGGCGTGGACGCGCGTCTTGAAAAGCTAAAGAACTAACAGAGAGGATAAAAGAAGAGGTAAAGCCAAGAGAAGAGGAGGAGGGAATGAAGAGGGGATGGTGGGATGAAGAATGCAAGGAGAGTAAGGATAGAATAGAGGAAAATGTAAAAAAGTGGAGAAAAGGGGAGATAGGGAAACAGGAATTTAATAGGAGAAAGAGAGAACATGAAAGATTGTTAAGAGATAAAAGGCAGTTAAAGAAAAGTAGGTGTATGGTGGAAAAATCAATCAGGGAAGGGAGGGAATGGGAGGTGATAAATAGGGAACGAGGAGGAAGAAAGGGCATCAATGAGGAAAGCGAAATGGATGAGTGGAACTCGTACTTTAAGCGACTGTTGGGAGGAGTGGAAAATAAGGTGTTAGGTGAAAAAAGGAAGCTAATAGAAGGAGAAGATGATAGCAATGACGGGGTAAGTAGGGAAGAAGTGAATAGAGCGATAGGGAGGCTCAAAAGAAACAAGGTAACAGGTGAGGACGATATTGAGAACGAGGCTTTGAGGTTTGGTGGAGAAGGGGTGAGAAAGGAAATATGGGAGGTATGCAAAAAGGTGTGGAGAGGAGAGGGATGGCCTAAGGAATGGAGGACAGTGTTGGTGGTACCGATAATTAAGAAAGGTTATAAAATATATACGGAGATTCTCAGAAAGAGATTAGAAAGGGATGTGGAAGAGAAGGGGATTATTCCACACAATCAGACGGGCTTCAGGAAAGGTATGGGAACAGTAGACAACATCTACGTACTGAATTATCTAGTGAATGGGAACTTAGGGAGGAAGAGAGGGAAGTGAGTGGCATTATTCGTAGACTTTAAAGCGGCTTTTGACTCGGTAAACAGGAAGGTGTTATGGCAGGTTATGGAAGAGAGGGGGGTGGATGAAGACTTGGTCGAGGTGATGAAGGAGATATTTGAAGAGACTAAGATAAGGGCGAGGATTGGGAAACAAAGAGGGGATACTTTGTGGTGTGGAAGGGGCCTCAGGCAAGGATACCCACTGAGCCCACTACTATTCATTCTCTTGTTGGCAGATTTAGAGGAGAAACTGGACAAGAAAGGAAAAGGGGGAACGGTGGAGGGAAATAGGGAGGAATATTCCTTAGCGTATGCAGACGATATAGTATTATTAGCGGATCACGAGAGAGGGATGAGTCTCATAATGAGAGTATTTGAGGAGTATGTGAGAATTGAAGACTTAACGATTAAATAAGACGAAAGTGATGATTTTTAGGAAAAAGAAAAAGAATATGAATGGAAGATGTACGGGGAGAAAGTGGAACAGGTTGAGGAATATGGTTACCTAGGCTTCTGGTTTGAGTCGATAGGAGGGGTTGAGCTACAGGTGAGGAGAAGGATAGAATGTGCGACTAAAGTAATGGGACAGGTGTGGGGTGTAGGGAAGAGAAGGTTTAAAGATGACTGGAAGATCAGACTGTGGATGTTTGATGCGTTGGTGTGGTCAGTCCTAAGTTACGGAGTGGAGATCTGGGGATGAAAGGAGTAGAAGAGGGTTGAAAGTATACAAGAGAGATTCATGAGATGGGTAACGGGAGTGAACTGGAGCTGTCCAGGATATATGTTGAGGGAGGAATTAAGTAGAGGTAAAATGGTTATTAGACCGAGGAAGAGAGCATGGAACTTTGAGGAGAAACTAAAGAGGGGGGAGGGAAGCAGGATAGCACAAGCTTGTCTACGGGAAGTAGTAAACAGAGAGACTAGGGGTAACACAGGAGGATCAAGGTGGGAGAAAGAGAGACAACAGCGGAGGAGAGAGTGCGATATAAGAGCAGATGTCAGAGTATGGCAAGAGTTAGAGATTGGACTGATAATAAGGAAGGGGAAGGAAAGATGGAAAAAAATCGTGTGATCTAAGTATAACAGGTGGTATAAGGTAGTGAAGGCTGAAGGAGAACCAGAATATTTAAGAAAGATTAATAAGGAGAGTAAATGGAACCACGTTATACGATGTAGGATGAGAGAAGGAATGAGAGAGTGTAGTTACTGGATGGATGAGGAGGAAAGAAGATGTAGAGTCTGTTACTACGAGATAGAATAATAGGCGCATGTTTCAGAGAGATGTACGGGGGAATGAAACAGGCGGTGAGAGTGTGGATGACAGGATAAAGTGGATCTTGGATGGAAGTGGACCAGGGGCAAGCTGCATGATGAGACTGGAAGAAATGAGAGAAAGTAAGAGGCATGTAGTAGTGAAAGGCCAAGCGTTCACTCCTTTAAAAGGACATTTAACTGAATAAAACGTTAAAAATCATGTGAACGGAAATAGTAAGAGGAAACGGATCCCAGGAAACTCAATAGTCAGTCAATCTCGAGAGTAATTTGTTAAGAGGGTAGGCTGCTTGTTTTTTTGGTATTTTCAAACATTTTTCTTCCCGAGTATAATTAAGATTAGAAGGTCAATTTTTTTACGTGTAGAAGTACAATTCTCAAATAAATAGAGAACATTTTTATTTTTTTCATTCACATATCCAAAATGGCGGCCGTAAAAGTGACCTCTATTTTCATGGTGAACGATAAATTTCCAGAACGCTTCGTCGAAAATGAAAAAATCAAATGGATTCTTGATCGGTATACTTTTGGCTCTGGCCGGCAGCGGAATAACGGCAGTTAATAACTTTGTTGAATAATTATGAATTTTTCTAATTCCGCTACGTGCGATAGCTACACATGTAGGAAGTAAGCCCTCCAAAATTTAAAGAAATCGGGCAAGTGGTTCTCAAGAAATCGTTTCACCATGTCAACAAATGCTGTTTTGAGAAAAACAAGTTACACTTGTACCTCTACCTGTTATATTCTGATTGCTACGACAGAAGCATTTCGGTTCACGATTACCAAGCCTTCGGCTAATTTTTGTGCTTCCTTTTCTGTTGATGTTATATTCGGTACTTTCACACTCCAATACAAAACCTTCACACTCGATAAGAGGCACTATACTACACTCATCTCCCGTAATTAGACAGGCCTCGTGGCCACCTAGTGAGCTCGAGCATGCCATTTGCCCTCTCTTTTCAGCTAGTTCTCGACATTGGAAACCTTCCAAATTGATTGCAAAGTATTTCTAGATGATTTTACTAACCAAAAATGGAAACAAATTTTTTTTTTCTAAATCAACCAGCCTACACCCTTCCGACAAAGCGATAGCATATAATTTAATATAAGTAGAATACTAGTCTATAGATATTAAGTATTATTAAGGTAGTCTAAGTGGTTTTGTAACGTACTGTAAAGGAAGCGGAGGCCCTTAAACCCGTAAAAGGGAGAGAATAAATACATATATGATTTCATTGACACTTTATTGATTTAATCGTTGTAGCTGTCTTGCAGAAAATTTATCTTTTTGTTCAAAAATTCAACTATTTGGATGAAAATTTTACTGTTTATTCGATAAATTAACTGTTTCATAGAAAATTGAACTTTTTTCCTGAACATTCATATTTTTGTGTTGAAAATTCAACTGTTTTATAGAAAAATTACCTTATTGCTAGATAAACCTTCTTCTAGGTAAAAAAAAATACAGTAGAATAATTTTAAATTGTTAGCTTAAATCCAGACGAGGCCCCATGATACGTAATCCTGCACTGTATTTCCTTTTTTTCCTTTTCCTAGTGTCTCTAATGTATCTTGACGATGGGTACTACAGAGGGTTCGCAGTGCAAACCGTGCGTCTTTTTCAATAATACTGTACGGCCAGCGCTCGACTCGGCCAAAACATTAGGCCGCCCGATGGCACGGTCAAGGGGTTGGATCCGAACCCCGTGGTAGCTTTTACCCGTTCAAAACTTCCAATCTTAAAAGAGTGAATACTGAGCATACTACATATATATCTACACATGTATCATATATATCTGAAGAAGTTTAAAATTTGAAAAGCCACGATCTAATTCAAAACTTTTGGTATATTTTTTTCTTTGTATTCTGAAATGACTCAGAATCTAGCTCGAAACATTTTTCTACTTTCCGGAAACTTCTGTCTATTCCACTACTCTCTAAATCTGAATCAGCAATAAGTATACCACTAATTCAAATCAGCGTATACACGCTGCTGAAACAGCGAAATTTAGCTGCTGATCAGTGACATTTCACTAATCGGCAGCTGAATTTCGCTGATTTGCCAGCGTATATACGCTGATTTGAATTAGTGGTATGCTTATCGCTGATTCAGATTTAGAGAGTAGTGTTTATTATTATCGCTATCAGAAGCTGCTTTGTATTTTGTATATCAGATAGATTAATTATTAGCGACGCCTCTGAAAGCCCCTCCAATAAAATATTCATTTCATTTTTGGAATCAGATGCGTCATATCAGGGATGTTGAAAACTCTTAGTTACCAAGATTCAAAATGTCGAAAACATTTAACGATATATCGTAGTATTATACAACTGTTACAACATTGCTATGTAGCCATATTTATTTGCTGGTATTGTGCCATCTGTTGGACTGAAAGGTCACCATTCAAGGAGACTTAATTACTCTACACTATCGGCATGTGATCATCAAACTAAATCGGTTTGTAAGGCGACCTGTGAAGTGTATCACGTCACATCAATAATGTCCTTATTAGTAGAGTTAACCTGCCGCTAGACAGCGCTAGCCGCTCTAGTCAAAGTTACGCAAAAATTCGAAATTGATACATTGATAAACAAAGGAAAAACTTTGCTGGATTCATCTTTAATTCTACATGTATTGGACACATATCATAAGTGAAAAATTGTACTTGCAATTTTCAACGATGTGACCACAAATACACCCCTTGAAATACTGACATATTTCACTTTCTATATTTTCAGGTAGCAGTCTTAATTTATAATTCAAAAGTTAAAACTTTTAATGTCAAATGAAAATTATTGTTTAGTATGTATCATTCTTTTTATAGGCGATATTCTTTATGATTTGATATACTGACAATTGTTTCAGCTCAAATCGCTCAAAGAAAACTCTACTGACATCGGCTTGGTTTCAAGCTCATTTTTGTGTTAGAAAATACCATTTCTACAACATTCGCGTTACCCAGCTGAAAATTTCTGCACAGGAACCTCGAAGCATCCTCTACATGTTTCTGTACACGAAACTGCACACAAACCGGTACAGGTAATCTTGACGGTTCCTGTACAGGAATTTGTCGAAGGGAACTGTACATGATCCTGCAAAGGAACCTGCACCGACAAAAGAACCTCTTTATGATCCTGTACAGGTGCCTGTCAAAGGAAACTTTGGAAGGATCCTGTACAGAAACACGTATAGGGTCCTTTACAGAAAGCCATTGCGAAAACTGATGACGCTTACAGCTATAAACTTGCCTTCCTTTTATTTCCTTGAAGAACTAACTTACTATCGACAGAGCCAAGCCACCAGCAAACCCTCGCGGATTAGTTCCTATGCAGGTTTATGAACAGGATCCTGAACATGTTCCTGTACATGAACCCACACCTCAATTGACTCTGTGAAGGAACCTGCACCGGAACATTCAAAGGTTAGCTTGTATACAGGTTCCTTTGCAGGATCATGTACAGTTTTCTTCACCAAATTCCTGCACAGGAACCGTCAAGATTTCCTGTGCAGGTTCGTGTATAGGAACATGTGCAAGATCATCCGAGGTTCCTGTACAGGAATTTTCAGCTGGGTTATTCGCAGAATCTTCGTGATTGCTTATTATCTATATTTATTTCGAGCTATTACACAGAGTGAGACATCTTAAATAGTGAATACTCTGGGGTGACGGACAACTTTGTACGTAGCAACTTTGCACGTGCCCAACTGTGCACGTCGATGGCTGGACGGACAACTGTGCACGTCCATCTGTGCACGTCCAAGACCACAGGAGCCCATCTGTGCACGTCTA
Source organism: Andricus quercusramuli (assembly GCA_932178445.1). Taxonomy (NCBI): domain Eukaryota; kingdom Metazoa; phylum Arthropoda; class Insecta; order Hymenoptera; family Cynipidae; genus Andricus; species Andricus quercusramuli. The sequence goes on along the minus strand of CAKNXH010001694.1, from coordinate 7,507 downwards.
AATTTCGACGTGCACAGTTGTCATTTGGACAACTGTGTACGTGCACAGATAGTACTTGGACAGCTGTGCACGTCAAAATTTAGACGTGCACAGTTGTCACTTGGACAACTGTGCACGTGCACAGATGGTACTTGGATAACTGTACACGTCGAAATTTAGACGTGCACATTTGTCACTTGGACAACTGTGCACGTGCACAGATGGTACTTGGACAACTCTGCACGTGCACAGATGGCACGTGCACAGTTGGCACGTGCACAGTTGGCACGTGCACAGTTGCCACGTGAAAAGTTGACCCCGTCCCATACTCTGGATCGAAAATCTATGGACAAAACAATTTTGGTGAATAAAAAAAATATATGATGTCTAAACCTTAATCTTTAGGGGTCAGGTAAGATATTTGAAAATTATTTAATTTTTTACAGATCAAGAATTTTGTATTCTTAAAATTTATCTTTGATTTGGCCACAAATATCGTTAGCCACGAAGGCAAGATTAGCCAAATATTTTAAATATATATTTGCAGCATAAAAATAAATATATTTCCATTTCTTTTTATTATTATTCATTAATAGCAGATCTCGCTTTTGAATGTTTCTTTTTTCTCCAATTGCAAATACGAGCATATATCTTATATCCCTGTTCTTTACTAACCACAAAATTGGAAATAACGTTTCCATTCTGTACGAAAACTTTGAAACTTACAAAGCCAAGTCAGTCAAAGAACAAGAACTACTTTATTCAAATATATTTCACTATAAATAAATTATTATGAAATCATTCAGTACCCGCACATAAATAAGAGATAAAATTTCATTTTACAAAATAAATTTGATGAATTTTTTGAACGCAAGTAATTTTTTTTGATGAAGAAATGATAAATTTCAGTATTTTCGGGAGACCACTAAAAATAAAAAAATAAAATTCTTGGGCATTTCACGGTTTAAGCACTGAAATTCGAAAAAACTTCACTTAAGTTGTCAAAATTAAACAGCACATTCAATCAATAGAACAGAAATTTTTCTCTATTCACCCCCCTTGACTGGTCACAGAAATAGTGTTGGTGAAACCCCTACCAATTTTCAATGTCTTGTGGGGGGCGGTAACAATGTTTACAAAAATCGTGTGGTCAAACCCATACCACTGTCCAACGTCTAGCGAGGGGAGCTAAGGCACCCCCCCCCCCACCTTCAGAATTGGTCGCAGTATTAATGTTAGTCAAACCCCTACATCTTTTCAAAATGTCGTAAGGGCAGAAAAGCACCCCCTGACTGGTCAAAGAAATAGTGTTGATGATACACCTAGGCCTTTGATACGTCTCGTGGAGGCGGGAAGGCACCGCCGTGACTGATGATAAAAATAATGCTGTTCAAACCCCTACTCTTTTCCAAAGTTTCATTAGGAGGAGAAGGCACCACTATGACTGGTCAAAGAAATAATGTTGGTCAAACGCCTACCCCTTTTCAACGTATTGTGGGAGGCGGTGAGGCACCCCCGTGACTGGTCACAAAAATAGTGTTTGTTAAACACCTATTCCTTCCCAAAGTCTCGTGCGCGGCAGGTAAGGCACCACTCTGACTGGTCACGGTGATAATGCTGGTCAAACCCCTTCCCAACATATTATGGGGATAGAAGGGCGCCCCCATGACTGGTCACTGAAATAATGCTGTTAGAACCCCTTCCTTTTTCCAGCGTCTGGTGGGGCGGGAAGACACGCCCCTGACAAGTCACGAAAATAATGTTGGTCAAACTCTTCCAATTGTAAGGGCAGAAAAGCACCCTCACGACTGGTCACAGAAATAATGTTGTTTAACCCTCATCACTTACACCTCTGAAAAATGACATATTACTTACATGGGGCCAAATTGACCCCAGCTGACTTTTAAAGGTTGTCATACTGATTGTATGCAAGTTTTCGAGTTGACAAAATTTACAGACGCTATTTAATGTATAGAAATTAGATTCTGATTGTCTTTTTAAAATAAAAACTATTTTGAAGTCTATAAAAAAATTCTCAAAATTTATAAGTTACAAAAAAATTAATTTTTTAAAAAATCCATAACTTCCAGAAGTTTTATTATTTATAACTAAAATTTGTTTTGGGTACTCTTCTAATATAATGTGTCAATAAAAGAATGCGTACAGGTGAGTCTGATTCAAAAAGTAAAATTATTTTGAAGATCGTATGGGAGGTATATTTAAGCAAAATAATTGTTCATTCAATAGAGGCATTCAGGCTCAAAGGTAGCATGTTGAACGTATAGTAGAGACCTCAGACTCTTACAAGATGGCAAAACAGGTCCCAATTTAAACGCGATCCTGTTCAAATATTGGTCTGAAGTGGATTTTGGGGTCGATCTGACCCCAAGTAAGTGATGAGGGTTAAATCCCTACCACTTTTCCAACGTCATATTAGGGCTTGAAGGCCTGTGTTGGTAAAACCCTGAAGCTTTTGAAACATCTCGTCAAGCTGGAAGGCACCACGTGAATGGTCACAGACATAGAGCTGGTCGAACCCCTACCACTTTCCAACGTCTCGTGGGGAGAAGAAAAGCACCCCCCTGACTGGTTACGAAAATAATGTTGGTTAATGTTGGTCAAACCCTAGACCTCTCAAACATATTGTAGGGGCAGAAGGGTACCTCCATGACTGGTTACTCAAATAGTGTTGGTGATACCACAACGCCTTTTGAACGTCTCGCAAATCCGCGAAGTCAGCCCCTTGTCTGGTCACAGAAATACTGTTCTTCAAACCCTTACATCTTTCCAACGTCTCGTGGTGGCGGAAATGCACCCCCGTGAATGGCCACAGAAGTAATGTTCAAAACCCTACTATTTTCCAAAGTCTTATTAGCGCGTGAAGGCACATCTATGACTGGTCACAGAAATAGAGTTGGTCAAACCCCTACCACTTTCCAACTCACACGCAAATTCCCGCCTCCACTCCAACGTCTCGTGGAGGCGGAAATGCACACCCGTGACTGGTCACAACAATAATGTTGTTCAAATCCCTACCCTTTTTCAACGTCTTATAAGGGCATGAAGGCACCTCTATGACTGGTCACATAAATAGAGTTGATCAAACCCCAACCCTTTTCCAACGTCTTATTAGGGCGTGAATGCACCTCTATAAATGGTCGCAGAAGTAGAGTTGGTAAAACCCCTTTCCCACGTGTCGTAGAGAGAGGTAAGGAAAGTTCTGGCTCGTCACGGTAATAATGTTGGACAAACCTCTACCCCTTCCCAACATATTGTGGACGTGTAAGGCACCCCCATGAGTGGTCACTGAAATAGAGTTGGTGGTACACCTACGCCTTTCAAACGTCTTTTAGATGCGTAGAGGCACCACCTTGACTGGTCAAAGAAATAATTTTGTTCGAATCTCTACCTCTTTCCAACGTCTGGTGGAGGCGGGAAGACATGATCGTGACTGGTTACAGAAATAGTGTTGGTCAAACATCTTCTCCTTTCCAAAATATTGTGAGGCAGAAAGGCACCTCTACGACTGGTCACCAAAATTGAGTTGGTTAAACAGCTACTCATTTACAAGGTTTTGTGTGGGGCGGTGAAGCACTCTTCTGAATCGTCACGGTAATAATGTTGGTCAAATTTGTACAACTTTCCAACATATTGTAAAGGCAAAAAGGCACGCTCATGACTGGTCACTGAAATAATATTGGTCAAACTCCTACGCCTTTTAAACGTCTCGTGGAGGCGGTAAGGCACAAACATAATAACTGGTCACAGAAAAAATGTGGTTCAAACCCCTACCCTTTTCCAACGTCTTATTAGAGCGTGAAGGCACCTATGTGACTGGTCAAATAAATAGAGTTAGTGAAACCCCTCTCCCACGTCTCGTGCAGAGAGGTAAGGCACCGCTCAGACTGGTCATGGTAGTAATGTTGGTTAAACCCCATACCCCTTTCCAACATATTGTGGGTGTAAAAGGCACCCCCCTGAATGGTCACTGAAATAGAGTTGGTTAAACACATACTCATTTACAACGTCTTGTGTGGGGCGGTGAAGCACCCTTCTGACTGGTCACGGCAATAATGTTGTTCGAACCCCTACCTCTTTTGAACATGTTGTAAGGGTAGAAAGTCACCCCCATGACTGGACACTGAAATAGTGTCGGTGAAACCCCTAGTCCTTTGAAACGTCTCGTAGAGGCGGTAAGGCACCCCCGTGATTAATACTAGAAATAATCCTACCCCTACCATTTTCCAACTTCTTATTAGGGCGTAAAGGCACCTCTATGGATGGTCGCAGAAATAGAGTTGGTAAAACTCCTTTCCCACGTCTCGTGGAGAGAGGTAAGGCACCGTTCTGACTGATCACGGTTATTATAATTATAATTATTATTATACAATTTAGCCATTTCCCTTTCGGGGTAGGCGTGACTTGCTCGGTTGGAAAATAGTGAAATAGGTATATAGGTGTAAAGTAGGTCGGTATATGGGTATAAGGTAGATAGGTATATAGGTGTTAGGTATAGATGTTTTAGATTGATCTGGTGTTTTCGTGTTATTTATTTAAATGACACGTTCACTCCGCAACACTGCTCCGACCCAGGTTGCTGATCAATCTCTCTAGCGATCACTCCAAGTGAGGAGCTTCACAAAATAATGTTGGTTAAACCTGATACCCCTTACCAACATATTGTGAGGGTAAAAGGGCACCCCCATGAAAGGCACCTTCGTGACTGCTGACAGAAATAATGTTGTTCAAACCCCTAATCTTCTCCAACGCACCTCTATGAGTGGCCACAGAAATAGAGCTTGTGAAACCACTACTCCTCTTCAAAATGTTGTGGGGTGTAGGTAAGGCTCTTCTGTGACTAGTCACAGAAATAATGTTGTTCGAACCCCTATCCCTTTTCAACATATTGTGGAGGCAGAAAGGCACCACCGTGACTGGTAGCAGGAGGACACCCTGTCGGTGGGCACGGAAATGACGTTGGTCATTTTGTGTGGGCGGGAAGGCACCCTTCTCACTGGTCACGTTGATATTGCTGGTCGAATCCCTAACCCTTTCCAACGTCTGTTGCGGGCCGGAAGGCACCCCTTTAACTTGTCAAAAAAATAATGAATGTCACACACCTAGTCTTTTCTAATGTGTTTTATTCTCTTTTGATGAAATAGCAAGATGGACGATACTGCACTGAAATATACTACGTATTGGCTGAGATAAACGCCCAAACCACGATTTTTATCGGTCTGTCTTGGGTTCCAATATCTCTGTGATATTCGTAAGCAGTGCGTGAAACGACAAAATTATACACAACATTATACATCCGAGTAGTGATTTAAAAAAAAATAGATACTATGCGCTTTTCGGAATTTGATCCAAATGCACTAATAATATAGCTATATCGATTTGTCTCATTGTCTGGAACTCTTGAAATTTCTTGATACAAACTTCTTGGTCTTTTTAAACTGATGTAGCTTTTTGGTTGTTTGATTCATCGAAATTTATTATACGATTCTTGCATGAGTTTTTTCGAATTTGGAATTGATAAAAAAGTGGTATAAAAAAGTAATTCAATAGCAAATTTAAGTGCAAAGCCTAAAAAGTATTGGAAAATCTATAAATGAGAAAGGCCTAAACTTTCCTTTCTTCAGAAATTGAGAGCCATCAAATACTGAAGCTTTTTAGTTAAATGGTTAATTTTTTCAATTTTGAAATCATACAGTTTACAATGCGTAATTCTGAAATCTTTTACTTTTAAAGTTGCCATTTTAGGCCCTCATTTTTAAGCGTAAATTGTGAATTTCAGGAACTTGAGAATGCATCTTTTTAGTCTGAAGCTACTAAAAATTAAAACAGTTTGAAATTTAAAGATGTGAATAAACACAATTTAAGTCAATCAATTGTAAATATAAATTATAATTAACGATTTTTAAAATGTAACTGTATTTTGAGTTTTAAAAATTAAACAATAATTGATTTTGCATAACGATTCTAAATCTGTTCAAAAGTAACAATTTCATAATTTTGATGTTCAAAACTGAACGTCTTCAATTCCAAAATCATATATCCAACTTTCTTAATTTTCAAAGGATTCAAAAATACGTCGGCAAGAAACTTTTTACGTCTCTTTACATCTGCCAGAATCTTTCATACAATACTAATATACTAATATTAAGTCTTGCAATTTTAATAGGTGTTACTCTAAGGGTTTCAAAACTATCTTCAAGTTAGGATTGTGAGTTTGTGACATTTATTTGTTGAAATTACTTTACATTTTTTATTATATTTAATTTTAAACAAGCACAGCTTAGAACAACAAAATACATCATTTTAATATGAAAATCTTTTATCTTCTCTTCCACAGTCAAATGTCGTTAAATTTTAAGTAGTCACGGTTTTAAAAATTTTATAATTACATGCTTTTTACTTATTTCTAGAATTTGCCGTTATAACTGATAAATTAGTAATTTTCGAAAATTTTAATGTCAGATTATTTCATTTGGAACATTTTTTAGATCAGATAACACATTTTAATTATTTAATTTTTCATTTGAAAATACCTTTTTGCAAATTCCAGCTATATTTTCTATGATTTATAGCATTATTCATCTGGTTTGCTTTATTATTCATCTGCACCAACACCAGACATTTGTAATAAATGGAAAGAATAACAATTTCGCAACCGCATCTAATCCTGGAATCTGAACTTTCTAAATCCATGATATTAGATATTAAACGAGATAAAATTGAATAAATTTCAATCGATTTCACAGCAGAAAAATGTGGTGAAACATAACCTGAAATAAAATTTGAAAAACTTGCATTCGGCTATTATACCTATCAGAGGCAACCTCAATGCATGAAATTAAAAACATCTCATAGGATTGTGTATAATAAAATACTATATTCATAAACACGCACTATATTTAAATTTAATATTTGAAAAAGATATAATCGAATCACGATAAAAATGTACCAATAATTTTCGTCACAAGTTTATTATATAGATGCAAATCGACCTTATAATTTAAATAATAAAAGTTAATTGATACAAGTAATCATATATAATAGCCGTTTTTATTTTTCTTCCATAAAATAATATAAGACGTAAATAGAAAAATATTATTGAAATTTGGTATTAGAATATATTGAATTCTTTTTATTTCCATATTTCATATCTCATTTCATGGATTCAAGAAAAGTGCAAACTCAAGGATTTAATATGATTGAATAATTATTTTCGGATAGATATTCCCAACACAATAAAAGGTAACGATTACTCCGTAACGATAAAGATAGATGTTTTCAGGAGTTTTAATCTCATGCCGGTACAAAGTACCTGGAAAGAGATTAAAGAATATCAGGCTGTATGATTCTTCTGATGGATATATCTACATCCCAATATTTAGTTCACTAATGAGTATATTTAGTTCACTATTATATTCAGTTCACTAATAATTGTACAGTTGAACAATTAAGAAATGCACTCATAATTAATGGTTTATTTATAAATTATTAATTCCATTATAATTTTTTT
>CAKNXH010001693.1:185296-200687 GCA_932178445.1 Andricus quercusramuli | reverse complement strand
TCTTCTTCATTTGAAAATTAAAATGGTTGAAAATTTCTGTAATATTTAAAAATTTGTCTTTTGAGTTAGAAAATTAATCTTATTGGTAACAAATCCACATTTCTGGTTGAAAATTCATTTCTTTGTCTTAAAAATTATTTTTATTTATTGAAAATTAATTTTTCAACTGAAAATTGAAGTATTTCATGCTTATTTGAAGATGAATCTTCTCCAATTGAAAATTCAACTATTTGTGTGAAAATTTATGTAGTTTGTTGAAACTTTTTCTTTTGTAGCAGAATATTAATATTTTTGGTACCTAATTTACCGTTTTGGTTAAAAATGTATCTATTAGGTAAAAAATTCCATTACCAAATCAAATATTCGGTTGTAAATTCATTTATTAAGTTAAAAACCTTTTTTTGTAGAAAATTAATCATTTTGGTTGAAAATTCATTTCTTCGCTTGAAAATTATTTCTTCTATTAAAAATTGATATTTTCAACTAAAAATTCAACTAAATTTGTTGTCGAAATTTTTTTTCTACACATTCAATCGTCTTGGTTAAAATTTTTTTTTTCTATGAAAATTGAACTATTTCGCTGAAAAGTTATTTTATTTGGTTTGAAACTTATTTCTCTAAATGAAAATTAATTTATTCTAATTTTTCGTTTGAAAAATCATACTTTTGAGTTGAAAATTTATCTATTTTGTTGAAAAGTTGTCTTTTTTGGCGTAGAAAATTAACCTTTCTGTTGAAAATTCAACTATTAGGTTAAAAATGCACTCAAAAGTTAAAATACTTGGTTGAAAATTCACGTATTTCGTTGAAAATTATTCTTTTCTGGAAGAAATTTAATATTTTTGTCTTATATTTAATTTGTTTGTTTGAAAATAAATTTTTTTGTATTCCAAATTAATTCTTTTAACTAAAAATTCGACTATTTTACTTTTTGCCGGGTTTGTTTTTTTATAGACTTTTTTTTTGTTTTGAAAATTCATCTGTTTTGTTGGGAATTCAACTATTTCGTTAAAAATTTATTTCATTTGATTCAAAACTTATTTCTTCAATTTGAAATTAAAGAATTCTATTTTTTGTTGAAAAATGATCTTTTTTAGTTCAAATTAATTCTATTTTGTTGAGATTTTCTATTTTGTAGAAAATTCATCTTCTGGGCTAGAAACTCAACTATTTGGTTGAATCGATTTCTTTCGAAATCTTTCTATGATAGAAATTTAAATTAATTAATTTACCAATTTGAAATAATTTTTTCGGAATTTTTAAAGTTTCAAGATAATGAAAAAAGTTTTGTAGGTTCCTAGGAAGAACCAAATAGATTTTTATTTTGAAAAATCAATTTTAATAGAATATTCAACAAAGATTCAAAACACTTCAGAAGATTTCAGAAATTGTGAAAAAAATCTGAAAGATTTTAGGACTTTGATTTTGCAAACTACAAAAAAAAAAAAGAAAAAAAATGTGAATAATTTAAAAACATTAGAAGGATTAAAAGTTTTGTAATGATGAAAAATAGAATTTTCTTAAGATTTGCTGGAATATTTTCTATGATTTTTTATTTTGAAAAGTGAACTTTGAGAAATGTTCCAATTTGGCAAGATTAAAAAATAAAAAATAAGATCGAGTGAATTCGAAAAATATTTAGAAGATTTGAAAAAAAATGAAAAAGAATTTCAAACTATAAAAGATTGAAATAAAATTCAGATTTTTCAAAAATAAGCCAAACAAAAACTTAACACGTTCTCAAAGAATTGTGAAAGGTTTCAAGTAAATAAACAAAGTTTCTTGAAATTTCTAGGAGAATTTGAAAGATTTCAGGGTAATTTTTTTAAATTTTAAATTATTTCTCAGAAAAAAAAAATTCGACCTAACTAAAAATGTTTGTAGGAATTCAAAAGTTTTTGAATAGATTCAAAATATTTTAAAAATTAGAAGAATTTCGAAAATTCATTGAATATTTTTTATATCTCCCGAACTTCTAAAAATCCTAAATATCTTTCAAAAACTCGAGAATTTTTCCTAATATTTTGTAATTTAAAAATCTTCATATTTTTCTCGAGAATCTTATAAAATTTTCAATGATATGAGTTTAAAAATAAACTGATAATACTTTGTTTCTTGTGAGTAATTTCAATATTTGTGTGACTAAAAAAAAATATTCCAAAATCATTCAGTGTTACAAAAAAATATTCTTTTATTTATTTCTATACAGGACTTTATTTTAAAAAACCTTTTCTTTATTTACAATCTTTAAAAATAATTCGAAATATTTAAAATCATGTGAGAAACAACGGGATTCCAGATTGAATCATATTTATTTATTATTTATAATATATTGATCGAGAACACGAAAATAGAAGTAGTTCTTTTTACAACCAAGAAAATACTGAAAATTCATATTTTTCAGTTGAAAATTAAATTTTGTTGTTGAAAATTGAACTGTTTATTGAAAATTAATTTTTGTTGTTGGACGAAGTTAATTTCTATAGTTGGAAACCATTCAATCAACCATTTTGTTTAAAATTAATATATTTTGACAAAAATTTGTCTTTCTAGTAGAAAATTAATCTTCTTATTTGAACATTCATATTTTTGGTTCAAAATTCATCTTTATGATTAAAATCATTTCCTGGGTTGAGAATTCACCAGTTATTCTGAAAATTCCTTCTTCCTTTGCTCGATAATTTTTCTTTTTTAGTTGACAATTCAACTATGTAGTTGAAAATTTATCTTTTTGTTCGAAAATTATTCTTCTTGTTTTAAAATTCATCTTCTGGGTTGATCGAGAATTTGTTTGGGTTGAAAATTGAATTATTTTGTTTAAACTCTTTTTTTTGTTAAAATTTTTTGTTGATCAACTGGAAATTAAACTATTCCATTTTTCGTTAAAAAGTTATCTTTTTTAGTTGAAAATTCAACCATGTGGTAGAAAATTAATGTAATTTGTTATACATTTCGTTGAAACTTTGCTTATTTTGGTTGAAAATGATTCATTTTACTGAAAATTTAACTATTTCATTTCTGGTTTGAAATTTATTTTTTTTTCTTGTTGAAAAATCCTCTTTTTCGAATATTTCTTTTTGCAAATCAAATTGCAATTATATTATGAATCTTTAATATTTAAGAGTGCTATATTTAAATTTTGAATGTTACAATTTTAATTATTCCATTTTCAAAGTGCTTAAATTATACGTGAAAGTTTAGTATTTTTATGTATAAAAAACAATTGCATAATCATCAAATTGAAGAAACAAGCAATAAAAAGTAATTAATATTTTTTAGCCAGAAATCTTTGAACCGTTCAATTTATAAAAAACTGAAGATTCAAAACTGTAATGGATCAATATGGGATCAATATGGATAAATATATTAAGTAATTATGCATATTCAGGATGCTCATGCGCTTTTTCTAAAAAAAAAAAAATCATTTTCGGTTTTCAAAATATTTGAAATTGTATAGAATGTAGCTCTTTTCCTTATTCAGAAGATATTATGAAGTTTCTCTAAATCAAAATTGGTAAAATTTAACTAATTAATAGTGAACTTTTAGAGAAACCGGGAGCGCGGTGAGCCAAAGTGTAAAGGAACATGAGAGTAAAGTCAGGCTAAAATATTTCACGCAATCAGCACTAACATGGCATCTTATCGAAACAGGATTTAATGTTAAAAACAACTAGACTAAAAAGCTCGGTTTAGTGCCGTATGTACCATTTCTGTTAGATTTTACTTCGTGGTAGGAAAAATTTTTTAATTTCCATTTTGTTATCTAATACACATACTAATTTAAAATAATTTGAAAAATTTCCAAAAATGGACAAAAATGTAGATTTTTTAAGGTTTTGAATGAAAAATTTAGAAGCCTCTTAAGAATTTTGATGGATTCTCAGAAAATTAAATTTTTTTTTCAAAATTCCTATCCTTTATATTTTCATTCACTAATAATTGTACCAGATAAAAATAATGTGATTGTAATAATTTCAGGCTTTTTAGAAATTTCATATTGAGAACAATGAGATCATTATAGAATTCAATAATTTTTAAAAAGCACTTTATTATTATTCATTAATAATTTTGTAAGAAATTGTTGATAAATTACTCTCTCAATTTAAATCAGTGAGAAATGGATCACTGAATCAAATCAGTAAGAATTTTCACTGATCAACAATGCAATCTTACTGATTCAAATAGCTAGAACTTTTTTAATTTTTTTCCGAATATGTACGATTTTCTAGAAATAATAAAAATCTGGAATATTCCTTTAAAATATTATATTAAACGCAATTTTTTAAATAAAGAATAATACATTGACGACTTGTGGCCTCAAAACAAGAGAGTTCAATCTGTCAATAAATCTTGAATAAACTTGAAAGGTTTTTTTCATTAAACTTTGTAGATAAAAACATGCTATCAAGTCACGTGAAGATTTGTTGTCTTGTGTGTTAAGAATAACTAATTTCATACTGATATTAGAATAGTTAAATTTTCAACAAAAAATAAATTAAAAAAAAGTGTTTGAAGATTTAATCAAATAATTCAATATACAACCAGAAACAAGAATTATCCACAGAGAATATTAATTTTCTACAAAAAAAGACGGATTGTCAAAAGAATACATAAATTTTCAACTATAATGTTGAATTTTCAACCAAAAAAGTTCGAATTCAACTGAACGTATATTTTTTTTTTAAATAAAAGAGATAGATTTTAAATTAAAAATGGAATGATTATATTTTTTATTAAAAAAAATTAAGTTTGTACGAAAACAAAAACAAATTATCAACAAAATAGTTTAATTTTTAACCAAAGAGATGGAATTTCAAGGGAAAATAACTTTTCAACAACATTGTTGAGTTTGTAACCAAATGATTCAATTTTCAACCAAAAGCACGAATTGTGAACCAGAAATGTCAATTTTCAAAAAAAAAAAAAAAATTATAACAAGTTCAAGAATATTTAATTAAGTAGTTGAATTTTCATTCAAAATAGATAAATTTGAAACAAAAGATTTTAATTTTCAACCAAGTTTCTGGGAGTTTTTGAACTTTTAACAAAGAAAAAAATTAATTTTCAACCAAGCAGCTGAATTTTCAACAAACAGAAAAATTAATTTTCAACCCAGAAGATTAGTTATCTACTAGAAAATGCGATTTTTTAACAAAATACATGAATTTTCAACCAGAAGATTTACTTGTTAACCAAATAATTAAATTTTTGACATAAAATAACTTTTTGAAAGTATGGTTGAATTTCTAAGCAAATAATCGAATTCACTACCAAAAACATGAATTTTCAACAAGAAAGGTTAGTTGCGAATCAAATAGTTAAGTTTTCAACGAAAAATATCATTGAATTTCCAACCAAAAACATGAATTTTCAACAGAACAGATTAATTTTCTACCAAAAAAGAGGAATTTTCAAAAAAGTGCATGAATTTTCAATCAAGTAGTTCAATTTTCGTCTATGATAAAATGAATGAATAAAAAAATGAATTTTAAACAAAAAACAACTTTTCCACAAAATTGCTGAGTTTACAACAAAAAAATGAATTTTCAATTGAGAAGATTAATTTCCTACCGAAGGAAACGAATTTTCAAAAAACTTCATGAATTTTCAATTAAGTAATTAAATTTTTAACCGAAAAAAAGATAAAATTCTAACCGAATAGTAATTTTTTTAATGGAGAAAGATAGATTTTGAAATAAAAATAGAATACTTATATTTTGAAATAATGAAAGATAAGTTTGTACTGAAAAAAAACGAATTTACAACAAAATAGTTGAATTTTTAACCAAATAGATTAATTTTCGACCAAAAATAACTTTTGCACAAAATTATTGAGTTTGTAACTGAATAATTGAATTTTCAACCAAAAACATGTAATTTTAATGGAGAAGGTTAAAAAGTAACTTTTTTGACTGAATATTCATATTTTCGGCATGGAAATTCATGTTTTTTTTTTCAAATTCAACTATTTTGGTAGGAAGTTTAACTAGTTGGTTGAAAAATTACGAACATTTCTTTTTTTTTTTAATTCATATTTCCGATTTGAAAATTCATCTCTTTTGGTGAAAAAATGTCTGTAGAGGGTTCAGCTATTTTACTGAAAATTCGCGTTCTAGTGGAAAGTTCAACTACTTAATTGAAAGTTGAACTACTTTGTTGAAAATTCAGTTGTTTTATTGAAGATTCATAACTTTATTTGAAAATTTAACTATTTTATCTTGAATTCATTTTTTTTTTGTTGAAAATTCAACTATCTGGTTAAAAATGAACTCTTTTGTTGAAAATTTTTGTTTTGAAAATAGTAGAAAATTTGACTATTTGGTTGAAAAATACTTTTGCGTTGAAAATTCATCCTTTTGGCTTGAAATAGCAACACTTCTGTGCAAAGTGCTTTTTTTGGTTTAAAAATTAATTTTTACTAGTAGAAAAATGTCATCTTTTTTTAATTTCGTAATTTTGACTTTATATTTGTAATCAGCGATCCAAAAAACTTCCAATAATTTATTTTGAAGCCACAGGGCATTTTTTCCACCATATTAGATCCGCCTTTCTGTATTTTGGAATTTGGACTTCAGATTCGTAATCAGCGACCCAAAAAAACCCTGAGGACCCATTTTAAAGTCACTGGACCAATTTTTCTAATTTCAGGTTCGCCCTATTGGATCCGCCATTCGGAATTTCATAATTTTGACTTTGAATTCGTAATCAGCGACCCAGAAAACTCCATAAAACCAATTTTGAAGATCGGTGCTCATTTGCGCATTTTTTGGTCCGCCATATTGGATCCGCCAATTAGAATTTGGAAAGTTTCAAAAATTTGACTCCAAACTTATCCAAAAATATCAAACATTGATTGAAACTGAAGAAATATTGAATCAACAATTTTTATTGTTATATTTGAAACATTTTTTTGTTAAAAGACTACTTGTACTGAAGTTTTCAATTTTTTTTTAATTCAGTAAGAGATCCTTGAAGATTAACATTTTTAGTGTCGATTCTGATTGGAATTGATTGAATTGTTTCAGCTGGAGTGAAGTTCTTCTCAGCGTTCCAAGAATCGAGCATAACCGAGATATTCCTCGTTCTTCTCGTATTTCGAATCCTTCTCCGTCATCGGACGTGCTTGATAAGCTGCATTGAATTTCAGGTCAGCAACGGTTCGCTCTAGTTTAGAGAGACATCTCTCTATCGCCCTTTTTTCGCTGTTCAACATCTGTAAGGAATTTTACAAGATTCGTCTTTAACTTTTTATTTCATCAATTTGTCTTATATTTTCTACTATTCTTATTTCTATTTCTTTCAAAAATTTAAACAATTAGGAAGTAAAATGCTTTCAAATATTAAGGTAAAGGTACCTATCATGAGACAAAGCTTAAGGGGGTTTTGAGATTTTCATTAATTTTTGAACGATAGTAGAATATATTTTCAAAATGTTTATATCAATGAATGCGCTGATCTTTTCTGAATGCGAAACACCGATTAAAAGTTTAGTTGAGTTTAGGAAAATTTTTTGTTAAAAATGTATCTTTTTTAGACGACAGTCTAACTTTTTGATCGATAATTGATCTTTTTTTTTATATTAAAATATTTGGCGAAAATTTTTCGTACATTTTTAGTATAAAATTCAACTATTCCAGTTTGAGATGAAGAATTTTAATCGAAAATTCATCACATTGGTTGAAAATCGAACTGCTTGAATGAAAATTCTTTTTTTTTTCTTTGAAAATTAATTCGTTCAACTTGACTTTTGACTATTCTATTTTTTGTTAAAAATTCTTCTCTATTTCTTTTTTAAATTCAACTATGGGTTATAAATTTATCATTTTCAGTAGCAACTTCAAGAACTTGGTTGCAAGTTCATATATTGTGTTGAAAATTCGTATTCTTCAACAGAAAATTAATCTTCATGGTTGAATTTTTATCTTTTTGGTTGAAAATTCAACCATTTCAATTAAAAATTTATCATTTTATTTGAAAATTGATCACTTTGGTTGAAAATTCATATTTTTTCGTGCTAGAAATTAGTTTTTTGAACAGAAAATTGATCTATTCTATTTTTGGTTACAAATGTATCTTTTTTAGACAACAGTTTAACTGTTTGATTCACAATTGATCTTTTTTTCTCTAATTAGAATATTTGGTGAAAATTTGTTGTACTTTTTTGGTATAAAATTCAACTATTGCAGTTGAAGATTCATCATTTCTGTTGAAAATTCATCACATTAGTTGAAAATTGAACTGTTTGATTAAAAATCGTTTTTTTTTGTTAAAAATTAATTTGCCTAACTTAAAGTTTAACTATTCTATTCTTTGTTGAACATTCTTCTCTATTTTTTTTCTGTAAAATTCAACTTTTGGTTAAAAATTCATCATTCTCAGTTGCATGTTTCATGATAGGTATCTTTACCTTAGATATTAAAAATCAAAATTTTTTTGAGTGCGAACCTCTTCACGTCAGCAACACACATATGGGGGAAAAAAGTCGTGCCACTTTTGCATCATAACACATATTTTAAAAATTCAAAATGGCAGATCTAATATATGACGGACATGAATTATTAAAAAGGTTCGAACCTTGATCAAATAATTGATAATTAGGTTTTTTGGGTCGCTGATTTCACATCTGATGTTGGATTTTTGAAATTCAAAATAGTGGATCCAATATGGCGAACATGAATTATTAGGAAGGTTCGCACCTCAATAATATTGATGATATTCAGATTTTTGGGGTCGTTAATTCCAAATCTGATGTTAGATTTTCAAAATGAAAAATGGCGGATTCAATATCATTCTCTATCATCAATTTTATCAATTGCGTTGTAAGCATTTTTCATCATTTTTGTCCGTCATATTAGATCCGCAATTTTGAATTTTCAAAATCAAACATCATATTTTGATTCAGCGACCCCAAAAACGTGAGGATCACTAATTTAATCAATATCCGAAAATTTTGCATAATTCATGTACGCCAGATTGCATCCGCCATTCTGAGTTTTTAAAATACAACACAAGATTCCGATTCAGCGACCCCAAAAACATAAGTATTCCCAATTTTTTCAAGGTCCCCACATTTTTAATAATTCGTGTCCGCCATATTGGATCCGCCATTTTTTAAATAAGAAATCCAACATTGGATTTGAAATCAGCGACGCAAGAAACCTATATACCACCAATTGTATCCAGATCCAAACACTTTTAATATCTCCTGTTCGCCATATTGAATCCGCCATTTTGAATTATAAAAATCCAACACCAGATTTCGATTCAGCGAGATTAAAAGCCTTATTACCCCCAATTTTATCCATATCCAATCATGTTTCCTTTGTCATGCCCGCCATAACTTTTGGATCCGCCATTTTGAATTAAAAAAATCTAAGATCAGATTTGAAATCAGCAACCCCAGAAACCTACATACCACCAATTTCATTCATTCCTGAGGGATAGGTTAGATCTTATTGGATAAATAGGGTTCTTATGACAATGGGGGTCCCAAGGAATAGGAGAGATCCAAATAGATTAGTGAGGTCTCCTGTGACAGCTGGAATCCAGAGTTATATGTTGGGTGGAAAGAGATTGGTGAGCTTCCTTGTGATAGCTGTGATCCAGAAATACAATTCGGGCCCTGTGGGCTAGGTGATGTCTCATGGGATAAAAGGGATCGTGTGAAATAAGACATGTCTCAAGGGATAAGTGAGATCCCAAGGATGGGTGGGATACAAGAATCCTGTGAGACATGTTAGATCCTGAGGGATAAGTGGGGTCATGAGGGATAGATTCAGTCCTTAGTTTAGTTGAAATTTCATTTGATACGAAGGTCCCCGAAGAATACAGGGATCCCGTATGATAGTAAGTTTTCCAAGAGATACAGGAAGTTCGGTGGGTTAGGCGGGATTCCAGTGGAATAAGAGTGGTCCCGAAGGATAGGAGAGGTCTCGAGGGAAAAGCAAGGTCATTTACGATCATCGGCATTCCAAAGGATAGATTCGATTACATGAGTTAGGTAGCGTTCAGTGGGATAACGGTAGTTTTGAGTGATAGATTTTGCATAGAGATATAGATAGGTTCCCGTGGGATAGGCGCGATAAGGAAGTCACATTAAAAAGGTTTGGTCCCGAAGGTTAGGTGGAGTTCTATAGTCCAGGTAGGGACCTGCGGATTTGTGGAGGGGCCCGTGGATTAGATGAAGTACTATGGGAAAGGGATAGGTATTGCAGGTTAGTTTGTATTTTGCGGAATAGGGGGGGAGGGGGTTCAGACGCATGGACTGAATCTCGTGAGTTGAGTAGACTCCCATGGAAAAGCGGCGAGCCCATTTATTGAGTGGGATCCTGTGGGATAAATGGGATAAAGTGAGATAGGCTGGATCTCATATGTGAAATAGAGTCCTATGGGTTACTTTTGGTTCCTTGAAATAAGTCGGGAATCGGGAGATAATTTGGATCCCGTGGGTTCGACAGAGTCCAATTAGAAAGGGGGATCCCTTGAAATAAGTGAGGTACCGTGGGATAAGTTAAGTATCGAACGGCAGGTTGGGTACTGAGGTATCAGTTGTCTTCCTTAGGTTGGTGAAGGTCCGTGGGTTGGGCGGGTCCCAAGAACTATTTCGGGCCTCAATGAGTTGTGTGGATTAGTTTGGTTTCATCAGAATAAGTGAGAATCCGAGAAAAAAGTTGGGTTCCGTGGGTAAGGTAGACTCTAATGGGATAGGATGGATCCCTTATAATAAGGGGAGTCCCGTGAGATAAGTGGTGCACAAAGAGATAATTTGGTTCGCGAGGGATAGGTTAAGTCTCGAGGAATCGGTTGAAAGCATCAGATGGAATCCCGTGGGTCATTTGGGGTCTTGTGTGTTAGTTTGGGTACATAAGTTAGGTGGTTTCCCGTGGGTTAGTGAAATCCAAATTATTTGGGTCTTTAGTTTAGTCTTTAGTCTTTAATTTTAATTATTGTGTCTTAAGAGGTAGGTTGGGTCCCGAGGGATAGGTTGAATCCCGTGGGTTAGGTGGGGTTCCAGGGAATAGAGGGGTTTGCTTAGATAAAGTACGGTTCCGTGGGTTAACAGGCGTCCCAAAGGATAGGTTACGTCTCGTGGGATAGGTTGGATCCCGTGCGTTAGGTGCAGTCCAGTGAGTTATGTGAGATTCTGTGTGTTAGAAGGGGTAGCGTGGTTTAGGTCGGGTACCGTGGGTTAGGTTTGGGGTACCGTGGGTTAGGTTTGTGGTGCCGTGGGTGAGGTGGGCTGCTGTGGGTTAGGTGAGGTCCCGTTTTATAAATGGGCTCTCGGGGATCGGTTGGATCCCGAGGGTTATGCAGATTACATTTGGTTGGATGGGTTTTTCTCAATCTATTTATATTATGTTTTTTATTTTTCTTATTTTCATTTCGATTTACAATTTCAACAGTTTGGAAGTAAACGCTTTCAAATGTTAGATACTTGAGAATTGAGCATTTTCAAGCACCATGAGTTTTGAAATCAGTGTTAAAAATATATCAATTAGTAAATTTGATACCAGGATTTCAAAGTTAAAATCCTCTTATATTTCAGAGACTCATATTATTTCTGCTGAATAACTGAGCTCATGAGGTGAACTTGTTGTATTAAAATTTTCAAGCATTATATAAATAAAAATAAAAACTCGTTCCAATAAAGTTAGAGTTTTAAAAATAGTTAAGCAGGTATGAAATTATTAGTTAACAATAAAGATAAGATCTTTCGACGTTTTTTTTATATGGGGTACTTCTTAGAGTTCAGAATGGATCTGAATTTTTAGTTTGAACTGGAGATAATTTACATTTCAATTTCGAATCTCTGATTTAAATTTTTTTAATCAAGTCTGGAGGAAAGGAATATTTTCAATTCATTTTACTGGATCTACATAAGGGTGGTCCAAAAATGCATGAGAACATGTCATTTGAGAATTTGTATACTCCTAAACTCACCCCTAACTTGCTCAAATCCGAAAAAATACACGCATTTCTTTTGTTTTAAAAAATTCACATTTAGGGGTTCGGCCAATCTCATAAACTTTAACCATAAATAAAAAAATAAATTTATCACAAAATCGTCAATATTTGGCGTATTGAGTTATCATTCAGCGCTTCTTCTCACTATCAGCCATGCAATACAAATGAAAAATCACTTTTTAAATTTCACCCCCATAAAAATGAAGTATGCGGTCTAAAAAAACCCATAAGTGAAAAATTACCCTTTGCGAGTTTTTGGCGCTAATTCTAGTTTTTTTGCGGTTTATTTGAGTAAGTATAAATTGTATCTAATACCTCAAATATTACTTTTCACTGATACTCAGATGTTCAAAAATAATTGTTTGAACCGTTTATTATTGTTTATAACAATTTTATTTCAGAATAGAGGTAGAGAGTCGCAGTTTTTTCTGCATTTTCCAACTTGTTATCAAATTTTCAACTAGAGCGAGAAAATAATTATTTGAAGATGAAATTAGTTGCTCAGGTAATTTTTTATTATTTATAACAATATTCTCTTAGAATAATGCTAGAATGCTTAGGTTTTTCATAAAATTTCCAACTTTTTGGCATCTTTTTCATTCAAGTGAGGTGATAAGTAATGGAAAATAAAAATGTATTTGTTTAAACAATTTGTTATTGTCCATAACTGTTTTCATTTGAAATAATGCTAGAAAAATTCGATTTCTTACAAGTTTCCAACTTTTTGTAACTTTTTAGATATATCAAGGTGATAATTCATTTTGGTTTAAAAGCATTAGTTCAAATAATGTATTATTGTTCATGACTTTATTTTCTTGAAGTAAGGCTATAAAACTGCAGTTGTTTGCTAAAATTTTCAACTTTTTGTCAACATTTCAGTCAGAGTGATGCAATAATTAATGGAAGTTGATGAAGAATTCATTGAAACAATTTATAATTGTTTATAACTATCTTCTGTTTTAGTGATCGTAAACAAATTCTTTATTTCTTCTGGAATTTTCAACTGTTTGCCAAATTTTCATATAGAGTGAGGCAATAATGACTGAGAGTTAAAAAAATATAATTTTTTGAATAATTTGTTATTATCTATAACAATATTCTTATAGTTTTTGAAGTCACTGAGAGTAAGGTAATTATAATTTAAAGTTAAAAAATTGTTCAAACAATTTATTATTATTTATAAGAATATTTTCCTATCGTAATTCTAAAAAATACGCTTTTTTCTAAAATTATTAACCGTTTCCCACTTTTCAGTTACAGTTGGAAATAATTAATTGAAGTCAACAAAAATTTGTCATAATTTATAACAATATTTTATTTGTATAATGCTAGAAAGTTAGCTTTTTCTAAAGTTTCCAAACTTTTTTCCACTCTTTAGTTAAAGTAGGGAAGTGATGAATTATAGTTAACAAAAATAATTTTTTGAACGATTTATAATTACTTATAAAAATATTTTCTCCAAAGAATGCTAGAAAGTGGAGGATTTTTCCGAAATTCTCAAATTTTCCACTTTTCACTTAGAGTAGGAAGCAATTAATTAAAGCTAACAAAAAATATATTATTATTAATTACAATATTTCCTTAGAATAATGCCTAATTAAATTAATTGATTATTATTAATTTTTCTCAATTCAAATTTTCAATTTAGAAATTATAATTCTTAGAATGAATGATGTTATGGTTTTACTAAAATTTCCACCCTTTTTTCACTTTTCATTAAGGCTAAGGAAATAATTATTTTCAGTTTGACAAAAACAATTTGTAGAACAATTTATTATTACTTAGAAAATTATTCTATCTGAATAATGCTATAAATTTGATATATTTTTTTTAATTTCAAACTTTTTGTCAACTTTTCAGTTCGAACGAGGTAACAATTAATCCAAGTTTATCGAGTATTTATTTCAACAATTTATGATTGAACAAACACTTCTTTTTTCTTATCAGAAATGCGTGTATAAACTTGTTGCCCCGGGGGAATCTCTAGATATCAATTTTTTGCAAAAAAAAGTAGTATTATTTTCCAATTCAAACAAATTTGAGAGATGAGAGCATGAAAATAAAAATAGAATTCCAAATGCGTTTTTGGACCAACCTAAGCCGCATTCATACAAAATAAAATATTGAAATGCAGTGTTGATTTTTTTTCTGAGATCTTGACAATGAAAATTGTTAATAAAATACAAAAGCTTAATCCCATGGGCTAATTCTTGTGAAATTTATCGTGCTAACAAACTAAGAATCTACAGACAGACAAACAGACAGACAAACAGACAGACGAACATGCAGACAAACAGACAGACAAACAGAGAGACAAACAGACAGACAAACAGACAGATAAACACACACACAAACAGGCAGACAAATATACAGACAAACAGACAGACAAACAGGCAGAAAAACATACAGGCAAATAGACAGACGAATAGACAGACAAACAGGCAGACGAACCGACAGAAAAACATACAAACAGACATACAGAGAGACAAACAGACAGACAAACAGACAGACAGACAAACAGACAGACAAACATACAGACAAACAGACAGACAAACATACAAACAGACAGACAAAATGAGAGACAAAAATACAGACAAACAAAAACAAACAAACAGACAGACAAACAGACATACAAACAGACAGATAGACAAACAGATAGACAGGCATACAAACAGACAGACAAACAGAGAGACAAACAGACAGACAAACAGGCACACAAAGAGAAAGACAAACAGACTGACAGACAAACAGACGGAGAGACAAACAGGCAGACAAACAGACAGACAAACAGACAGATGAACATACAGATAAACAGACAGACAGACAAATATACAGAAAAACAGACAGACAAACAGACAGACAAACAGGCAGACGAACATACAGAAAAACATACGAACAGACATACAAACAGACAGACAAACAGACAGACAAACAGACAGACAAACATACAGACAAACAGACAGACAAACATACAAACAGGCAGACAAAACGAGAGACAGACAGACAAACAAAAACAGACAAACAGACAGACAAGCAGACATACAAACAGACAGACAAACAGACAGACAAGCAGACATACAAGCAGACATACAAACAGACAGATAGACAAACAGACAGACAGGCATACAAACAGACAGACAAACAGAGAGACAAACAGACAGACAAACAGGCACACAAACAGACAGACAAACAGACAGGCAGACAGACAGAGAAACAGAGAGACAAACATACAAACAGACAGACAAACAGAGACACAAACAGACAGACAAACAGATACACAGACAGACAAATCAGACAGGCAAACAGACAGACAAACAGACAGACAAACATACAGACAAACAGGCAGACAAACAGACGGACAAATATACAGAAAAACAGAAAGACAAACAGACAGACAAACAGGCACACAAACAGACAGACAAACAGA
>CAKNXH010001693.1:151188-185196 GCA_932178445.1 Andricus quercusramuli | reverse complement strand
CAAACAGAGAGACAAACAGACAGACAAACAGGCACACAAACAGACAGGCAGACAGACAGAGAAACAGACAGACAAACAGATACACAGACAGACAAATCAGACAGGCAAACAGACAGACAAACAGACAGACAAACAGACAGACAAACATACAGACAAACAGGCAGACAAACAGACGGACAAATATATAGAAAAACAGAAAGACAAACAGACATACAGGCAGACAGACAAACTGACAGACAAACATACAGACAAACGGACATACAGACAAACAGACAGACAAACATACAGACAAACAGACAGACAAACATATAGACAAACAGACAGACAAACAGACAGACAAACAGACAAACAGGCAAACAAACAGACAGACAAATAGAGAGACAAACATACAGACAAACAGACAGACAAATATACAGAAAAACAAATACAGACATACAAACAGACAGACAAACTGACAGACAGACAGACAAACAGACAAACATACAGACATACATTTTGTGAAAACCTGTTTTTTGGGTTCAGGGGTTCTCAAAACGTGGAAATTTGTCAAAAAAAAGGGTGGGAGGGGGGGGGGGGTCAAATTTTACACAAATCTAATACCTTCTCTGCATAAGAATTTAAGAATGAAAAACAGAATTTAGGACATTCAAAAATATATTTACGTACCGTAGCTCCAACGTTTAATCGAGAAAACGAACTGGTCGAATTAGTTAGCATAGTCTGAGCATAACTGTTGGAAATTTTGACTCTCGTCGTTTGAACTCCACAATTCATACCATTTTTCTTCAATCTGACGACTCTCTCAATATTTTTAAGAAAAATATAAATTTTATCGAGCGACGCATCTTGGTACTCCTCCTCGTCGTTGACAAATTCAATTTTCAGTGGAAGTTCCCCAGATGTCTGGATAGACGCATGCTTCACTTTCATCTCATGATGTTTTGAAAATCTTATCACATATTCTTCATAAGGGACCCCATTCAAATGGGATTCAAGTTTCTCGATGCATGGACTCGGGCAAATTTGATCTTTTTCTCTTAATTCTCTTGAGAATTTAGATTCTTTTCTCACCTGTGGCTTAAAGGCAAATGTATTCATTTAGTTTGAATCGAAAAGAAAAAAAAATACAAATCAAAAACAACCCAGCCTTCAGAAGAAAAAAGATTCTTTGATTCAAAGACAATTTCTTGGAATAAAAAAAATATTCATTGGCGCTCAGTCAAAGGAAATTTGAAGAATTTTTTTTGGCGATCAAAGAAATGGTTTTTGATTTCAATACATTTTTTTCAAATTGAAAACAATTTTCTTCATTTTGAAGCTATGTGTGGATACATGGAACAAAAAATTGATAAAGAAACGGTTTCTTCATTTCAAAACCAATATTTTGCCTAATTCTGAACAGTTTTATTTTTCGTATCCTATAATCTGTACAAAATTTAGGTTAGGTCGATCATTATTTTGAGGTTCCACGGAGAAAAAAAAGACAGTTGAAAAAATTCGACTTCCTCCGAGTTTTTTAAAAATCACTAATATAATTTTTTCTGTAAATTAAACAATATGTTAGAGTTTCAAAAGTTTTGTAAGATTTCAAAATGTTCAGTTTCTTCTAGAACAAAATCTCATTTTCATGAACCTCAAAAACCCAAAATAATTCTTTTAATTTTTCAAACTATCCTACAATTTTTTTGATAATATAGACACTTTATAATAGGTTTTCTCATAAAATTCTATGTGATTTAGTTTTTTTCTTCAAAAAGATTAGTTTTCAGTTTTGAATGTTGAATTTAAAAATATATTTCGAAGCTTTAGAAGTTTACAAAAGGTTCGAAAATAATTCAAATCTTAGGAAGAATTTCAAACAATTTTGAAGAAAATGTAGAGTTTTGACGATAACAAAAAGAGCTTTCTGAAAAGTTCCAAAAATTTCAAGAGATTAAAATTGTTTGTAAGATTCCTGAAAAATTGCATAATCCTTTATTTTCGAAAATGATGTTTTTAAAGATAATCAAAAAGATTTTTTGTATATTTCGAAAAAACGAGCCTTCTCGGACGTTTTTCTTTCAAATAATTATTAGAGAAAATTTACAAATACTTCAAAAAATTTCAAAACATTTCTAGAAATATCTGAAAAAAATCTGAAAGATTGAAAGACAATTTTCCAAATTTTGAAATATTTTTAGAAAATTCGAATTATTTTTAAACTCATTCAAAGTTTTGAAAATAATTTTGAAATTTCAAAAGATTTCAAAGAATTTCAAACAGAATCTAGATTTTTGAAGATTTCGAAAGAAATAAGGTTTTTAAGAAGTTCAAAATCTGTTGTAAGATTCCTGCCAAAATTTTAAAAGATTTCTTTTTTTTTTAAATAATGTTCAAAGAAAATAAAAGCGATTTACAAATATGTAAAAAAAAAAGAAATCCGGAAGGTTTCAGCTACTATTTTTTTTAATTTTGCGGGATTTAAACAAATCTTAGGAAAATTTTGAATTATTTTCTAAGCTATTTCGAAATTTTAGTAGTTTTAAAAAAATTCAAAAATAATTAAAATCATCTGGAACAAAATGTAGATGTCTTAAGATTTCGAAAAACTGAGATTTTTTAGAACTTCTAAAGGTTTCACGAAAATAAATTTTTTTAAGATTCCTGGCAAAATTTCAAATAATTTTTTAGTCTTTAACATAACTTCTAGAGAATGTTAAAAACAATCTGAAATATTTTAAGGAAATTTTTTAAATTTTGCATTATTGATAAAAAATTTGAATAATTCTAAAAGATGTTTGTGAAAAAAAATTCGAAAATAATGTAAAATTGTAAAAGATTAAAAAATTAGTGAAATTACAGATTTTTGAAGATATCGACATAAAATCTTGAAGCTTCCTAATCATTTTAAATGATTTCACGATACTAAAAAAATTGTCCCAAGATTCTCTGGAAAATTTTTAATGCCTATTCATTCGTAAAAATGAATCTTTAGACAATATTCAATGAAATTGCCCAAAATTTCTAGAGATTGTTACAAAATTCGAATAATATTTGAAAGAATTTAAGGAAAATATTTTAATTTTCAAAGATTTTTCAATTATTTTCAAAATTCGAACCAGTTTAAAAAATGTTGTCAAAATTCATATTTTTTTTTGTTTGAAAATAGATCATTCCAGTTAAAAATATATCTGATTGGTTCAAAATGCAACTATTTATGCAACTATTTATGTAACCTTGAAATAATAGTTTTTCGAAATTTTTATTTTTTAATCAAAGATTGTTTCTCAAAACAAACGAAATTGCCATGAATTAAAATGACCGGACTTTAAATTAAACGAAGATAACAAAATTCATAAGTGTCTGAGTTTTTGAAAATCGATAGTATTTTTTTGGATTCTACATATAATGCCCGATTCCTAAAAATCTTGTAAGATTCCGAAAATTTCAGTTTTTATGAGAAAAAAGCATATTCTGAAAACCTTAAAAAATTGGGGAAGGTTTGAAAAGATTAAAAAAATTATTTTAGTTTATTGATGCCTATAAAAATGAAATTTTGACCTGGAAAATACCAAAATTTTTGCAACTTTCATTTATCAATCTTTTTCAAAGCTCAAACAGATCATAAGGGACTAATTAAACTTTTAAATTCTGAGTTCTTTTTGATATCCAATGTTTTTTTTACCTACCCGAGCATTTATTCCATTAAACTTCATGGTTTGATTTATGCTTTCAGGACTCTGGTATTCCGAGGGTCGATTCAGTTTTTCAGCGATATTAAAACTTTTTGATGTCTGATTACAATCCGGGTTCATATCATGTTTCATATTTTTTTCGGATTCGCTGGGAAAATTGGCTGGCTTCCTGTGTTCGTTGAAATTGCTGTGATTTATGCATTTTGGTGATTCGTCCCTTTCTGGAATTAGCACCTTCGATTCTGAATACGAATTTGCGATCTGTAACTTTTAATTCAAATTCTGATTAAAAATTAGTTTGCAAAATGACTAAATGTAATGACGATTTATCTAGTTGATCGATATTATTAGAGAATCTTAATTGATCCAGGCCTTGAACTCTCGCTGCTATTGACAATTTTTGGCACTTTTTTTAGGATGTAACTATTTTGCTTCTTTTCTTTTTTTATGACAATAATGCTACTATTATCTTAGATTGTTCTCTGAAGGATGTTAACTGGTTTTAAGGATTCTATAAGGTTTCGAAGCATTCAGAGTATTTTAAGGGATTCCAAAGAAAGTTAGAGAATATATAGGAATTTTCAGATTTAAAGAATGTTTGTCTGATTTCAGAGGATTTTGAACTTTTGAAAATTTTTGAAGGAATCTTAAGAGAAAAAGAAACTAAGAGGAACATGGTAAGTAAAACATCAAATACATTTATATATAAAATATTAGTTCGCAATTATTAATTTCAGTTTGTTGTAGAATTTCAAAGATTTAAAATTGATCCCATAGAAGATCATATATTCTCAATCAAATATTGTTTCGTTTCTCACTAGCATGTATCTAAACTTTAATTGATGAAACAAACCAATTCAAAAAACTAGAATTAGAAACAAGACCATATCTGCGAACCAACTTCATATTGCGAACGGGATGCATTAGATTCGAACGGAAGAAGATTATTTATTTTTATTTGTGCATACTATAAATTGAAAGAGGATCGAATAATTAGGCATCCGAAGTCAAGCTTCAATATTTTTATTGGAAAATATTAAAAATATGATTCAATTTGGAACATTTCTACTTTAGCATAGTTCATATATTAAACATTCTGTTAGCGGCTATCTCTAGTAGGTTCAAATCGAGGTTCAAATCGATCATCTCTGAGTGTCGACTTGGACATCTCGGACGGTCGACTCAAACGTCATAGAGAATTGAACCGGTCATCACAGAGGGCGGAATTGATCATTATAGTGGGTCGAATCGCTTATCATAGAGAGTCGTTTTGGTCATATCAGATAGTCGACTTGATCTCCTCGGACAGTCGACCTGGCCATCTTGAGGGGTCGATTTGATTATCCTACATTTTCTATATTTGTTGTTATTTTCCTACTTATTCCAGTCTCGCTCTTATAAGAGACTGGAAATGATAAAATTAAGTGGAACCTATAAAACCTGAAAATTCATATGAAATACGTGAATTCTTAAAGAATTTTTATTCTTTGTGGAGGTTGAGGTGTATGAGACATAATTTGATATGCTACAACATTGCACATTGACAATATATTTTTTGGAGCACGAAAGGCTAAGGACACGGCACGGTGTCACACTGAATTGTAAGATTTCAAACATTGAAGTGAATTCAGAAACCAGTATCCCACATCTCGTTACTTTCTGCATCATCAATGAATGCTGAAATTTTTTGCACGTTTTCAGTTTGAAACGACACGGCGACAACTAATTGATAACTGAACGTCCAGTTACGCCTTCATCCTGAATCCCTTGGAAGCATCAAATTTGACGTTGGATTATGTACTTTACTCTTCACGAGTGTTCGAAACATCGAAAAGCAGTTTAAACTTACTGTAAACATGTTTAAGTTCAATAAACAGCAAATGTGACGCTGAACGGCTCAATGACATTCACTCACTTCGAAAATGCTCTAGAGGATTGGTTAAGGTTGGCGCGCTTATTTGAAATGATTAAATGTGAAAAGCAATTATGTACATCAAATGATACGAGTGAAGTTATTAAAAATAATTCTTCGCTCAGAAGGAAGACTTATAAAGTCAAATTTTAATTATTTATTAAATTTTCTCCTTAAAAATAAACAATCGATTCTAATTATACAGAAAGGAATATCTTTTTCATCCTAAATATCAATTTACAATTATTCCTAATATTTTTATGCACTTTACATTCATTATTTGTTAATCGTATTGACCATCCCGGAAGGATACCTTGCTTATCCCTTATACTGAGTCTGACCTTCTTATAACAGTGAGACTGATCATAAAATGGGAGTCTCTCCGACTATGTCAAAAAAAATCTGGATGACTCTTTAGACCATCTAGAAGAACGGACTGACTCTCTTAATTTTGACCTCTAACTTTCACCATCCATTCTTCTCCGTGCAATGTGCTTATGTGTCAAACCAAAATTTTAAATAAATTAAACTACTTAAAATAATTATTGAGAATACGGTATCTAAATATGAAACATTTCGCAAGGGGTTGTATGGAAGAAAGTATTTTTTACATCTAAATTTGAAAGAAAGTAAAAAGAATTTACTGGAATTGACAAAAATCATAGGGTGTCTACCACCGGGGAAAACGCGAAAAACCGGGAATACGCCCATAACTTTTTATTTGGGGGAAAAACCGGGAATACCCCTGGAATTTTTTTCAAATACCTACTTTTATTAGTCATTTTTTTTCTGTCACAACAATGCAAACTTTAATACTATGATTTTATAGCATACGATAAGTCTTAATGAGAATTCTTTCTTGAAGCGAAATGATTCTTCAAATCATCCGAAAAGTAGGTTTGTTTATATCCATATTAAATATTAAAAAGCAAATCTTTTCATCAATTTTGATAAAATAGAAAAAAATGATTCAATTTTCAGATTCTAGTTCTTTGGCGATTTCTAACGAGTGTGCTGCAAGTAATGCTGCTGGGCCTAATCAGGACATTATTTCCGATTCTAAGCGAACCAGTGATGCAGATTTAGTACCTGAAGCAGCAATTAATAGCTCTGTTGAAAGTTTCATACAATCCCAAGCCGTCACAAAAGCTTGAATTATTTGGTTTCTAAATGCAGTTTCAGGCATTATAGTCTTCGCAGTGCAGGTGTTGCCATGTGGATTTTTCCGATGATGCTTGAAAATAGCATCATAGCATATAAAATGCAGCTGCAGAAAAATAAAATAGGTTATAAAATTGTACTCGGCTTAGTACCCTATTTTCAACAACAATTGAAGGACCTCATAAATGATTGTAAACACCTTGTGGTAGGTTTCGATGAAAGCCCACACAAAATTGCACAGAAGCAACAGATGGACGTTGTTGTAAGATACTGGAATACTGAAAAGGATGAAACTGCTACTAGATATTTTTCTTCGGTTTTTCTTGAAAGTACAAAAACCATAGACTTGAAAGAGGCAGTAGGAGTGAATAATTTTTTTTAAATTATCCAAGTATCTATGGATAATCTTGGCGTTTATTTCAGCATGCTCCATCAGTTAAAAAAAGAACCAACTGAGGAAAATCCAAATAACTATGCTGCGCGATACACCTGCACGCCGAGGATATTATGTTGAAATAACGAACTCAAATACATTCCCAGCAAAATTGTGCTTCTCAAGATGGGTAGAAAATGGAAAAGTAAGAGCTTTTACTATGGTACCTTTTCCAATAATATGGGTTGATGCTATCAAAAAAGAATGTAAAAATCCTCTAAACAAAAATGATAATTTTCAATCCATTTCGAAATTTGTTACAGATAAGTCACTTGAAGCGAAGTTAGCTTTTTTCATTCCAGCTTCTACTTTGGTAGAGCCTTTCCTCGAGGAATTTCAAACAGATGCTCCAATGGCACCTTTCTATCATGGAACGTTTTGTAAAAACACAAGTCTTGCAAATGAATTCTTCCGTTATGGCAGAAGATTTGAAAAACGAACAAAATCGGATTCGTCCATCTGACATTGATTTAGGTTTTTGAACGAAAAATGCATTTTTAGCTATTAAACCTGAACTGGCTAATCCAAAAATAGCAAGTTTCCGAGAGGATTGCAGACATTTTCATCTCTGCTTCATTGACAAACTGAACGAGCCTCCTTCACTGCTACACAAAATGTCTAGATTCATTTCTTGTATTCATCCTACCATAACACCGAGACGTCTTCTTATAGCTGATTGCCGTAATGAAAATTCAAATCTTTTGGAATTCTTATATTTATTATTTCGCACGGAAATGCGGCTCTAGAGTGAGAATCTTCAGCGAATTCAGACTGTATAATAGAAAACTAAAGTCACGAAAGCCTCATGGCATTACGTATAACGTACGATGCAATTAACGCTGCTGGTGGTGTTCAATCCGTCGTGATAACAAAAGACATGATACAAGCAGCTAAAAATGCCAATGGCAAATATTTTGAATTCAGAAAGAAGGAAGAATACAAGAGTATGCAAAACTAGAGACAAAGAAGCAGAAAAAAAGAATGGCGGAAGAAATACGCCAAACCACTATTAAGAAATAAACATTTTTACAAGATGCTGCTGAAAAGGCTGCTGAGATTAAAGACAAAATCAAATGCCTACCAAAGAATTGAGTGAATAGACTTCAGTTATTGTTTTATATTTTATATTCTGATTGGGTAGCTTAGTTAAAAAAAATCAAGTTTCATTAGTTGGTTAATACATGCTTTCTTGGAAAATCAGGGAATTAGCTTTGAAGAACCGGGAACACGTCTGGAATTTGAATCGTCCCAGTGGATAGACACCCTGAATTTTTAAGCATGTTTTTCTCTTACCTCCATAATCTTAAACTCATAATCTTCAACCCTTCTTTTTTTGAATAATTTATGAATATAAATCAATTTTATATTAGTTTCACTGCTAGTCAAAAATATCGAGAAAATAAAGCTGAAAGAAAACGAAGTTCAAATCGAACTTGAGGACGACGAATGTGTTGTTGAATAAATGAACGATTTGGGTATGGATATTGACAACCTTGCGAAAATATGAATTTCTATAAATCGAAAAGGCTGTGATATCAAAGTTGTAATACTAGCTCAAGAAAAAACCTGCACCCAGCAAATAGATAATACTGTTTTAATTTCAAAAAATGTCCATATTATTTTACTTCTTTCGTTTACTACAATTTAGTCTTGTGAATAATTTTTCAAAGTTTTCAGAGTCAAATTATCTTTCATCCACTAATTTTACGTAATTTCTCGAATATATCCCAATAAATAATTAAAGATTGATTCAAAATAAAGTTAAGTCTTAAGGAAAACATTATGAAAAATTGATACATTTGATGCATTAAATGAATCACAAATTGTTAATAATTGTACCAAAAAATTGTATTTGAATAAGAAGCAACTTTAGCTGCAAAAAAACCAACCTTATGCTACAAACAAAAAAAGCTTCATCAGTTGATGTTATTTGATGTCGACCAGGTGAGATATTGATTAGAAAATATTGGAGTTTTTTAGGGCTGGTCCACTTCCATTGTTGTATCTTCTTCTTACCGTGATGTATGAATAACAGATGTTAATTGATGTTTAGCAGGTAATAATTTAATTAAAAGATCTTGAATTTCGTTAGTACACTGTTCCAGTATTTCAATACAATCAAACACCTTCTATTTTAATTACTACGTGGGCCATATTAATTAATATAATCTAATCACACAGTACGGTTGGAAGAAGATACAGTAATGGAAATGGACCAGAATACTAAGATAATCCAACATCTTCTAATTGAAGAAACAGGTTTATGCTACGAATAGAATCTATTAGCTGTAAACAGATTGTATTAGCTGCGAACAGAAAGAACTTCACGCTGCGAAAAGAATATATCAGCTGCGACCAAAAACAATTTCATGCTACAGAGACAGCTTCATCAGTTGATGTTATTTGATGTTGACCAGGTGAGATATGGATTAGAAAAGGTTGGACTTTGTTAGTGCTGATCCATTTACATTGTTGTATCTTCTTCTAACCAAGCTGTATGATTAACTCATGTTAATTCATGTTGAGCAGGTCATAATTTAATCAGAAGATCTTGAATTTTGTTGGTACACTGTTCCAGTATTTCAACAAAATCGAACACCTTCTAGTTTAATTACTACCTGGGCAATATTAATTAACGTCAGCTAATCAAACAGTACGGTTGAAAGGAAATACAACAATGCACATGGACCAGCACACTGACAGAATCCAACAGCTTCTAATTACGCAAAAAAGTTTATGCTACGAATAGAATTTATAAGCTGCGAACAGAATGTATTAGCTGCTAACAGAAAGAACTTTGTGCTGTGAAAAGAATATATCAGCTGCGAACAAAAACACTTTCATGCTACAAACAGAGACAACTTCATCAGTTGATGTTATTTGATGTTGACTAGGTGAAAGATTGCTTAGAAAATGTTGGATTTTGTTAGCGCTGATCTATTTCCATTGTTAAATCTTCTTCTAGCTGTGATGTATGATTAACTGATGTTCATTCATGTTGAGTAGGTAATAATTTAATTAGAAGATCTTGAATTCTGTTGGTACACTGGTCCGGTATTTCAACAAAATTAAACACCTTCTAGTTTAATTAGTACCTGGGCCATAATAATTAACATGAGCTAATCATACAGTACGGTTGGAAGAAGATACCATAATGGAAATGGACAAGCATACTGACAGAATACAACATCTTCTAAGTAAAAAAACAAGTTTATGCTGCGAATAGAATCTATTAGCTGCGAACAGAAACACCTTTATGCTGGGAAAAGAATATATTAGCTTCAAACAAAAATAACTCCAAGCTGTGGATAGAATTTATTAGCTGACGGGCAGAAAAGTTTTATGAGCTAATGTTGATTGATGTATACCAGGTAAGAATTGAATTGGAAGATTTTGTATTTCGTTTACATACTGGTCCAGCTATCAGCTGCGAACAGAATGCATCATTTGAAAAGAAACAACTTCATGCTGTCAGCAGAATGTTTGAGGTGCGAACAGAAACAACTTCATGCTGCAAGCAGAATGTATCAGCTACAAAAAAATAACTCCATTAGCTGATGTTGTTTGATAAAGACTAGTTAAGGATTTAACTAGCAGATGCTAGATTTTGTTGGTATACTGTCCAGCTATTAGCTGTAAACTGAATGTATTAGCTGCGAACAAAAATAACTTCAAGCTGTGGACAGAATGTATTAGCAAACGGGGAAAACCAGCCTAATTAGCTGGTCTTCACTGATGTAGACCAGGTACGAATTATATTAGAAGATGTTGAATTTTGTTGATATACTGGTGCAGCTATGAGCTGCGAACAGAATTCATTTGAAAAAAGAAACAACTTCATGCTGTCAGCAGAATGTTTGAGGTGTGAACAGAAACAACTTCATGCTGCAAGCAGAATGTATCAGCTACAAAAAAAAAACACCATTAGGTGATGTTTTTTATGAATACTAGTTAAGGATTTAACTAGCAGATGTTAAATTTTGTTGGTATACTGTCCATGGATATGGGAAACTTTAGGGTCCCTAAAAGTACCCTAATTTTCATTTCAAGTCCCCTATTTCCCCTCACAGTATTATTAAGGATCGCCGTGAAGCTTGATATTCATTCAGATGATTTATATTATCAGGGAAGCTATAATTGATTGGAAAATCTGCTTTTTGAGTGATGCATGAATTATAATTTGTCTTCATAGTCTTTGCACAGAGAAGTGATATCTGTGAACGCAGATATCTTTTGCTTAAAGTTCACTATTGATTTACCCCATCATTCGTGTTGGCACTCCGGTACGGTTATCGTTAGCCAAGAGTTATGAGGACTGTTGGTTTCTATCATCTTCAGGCCATGTAAAATACATCGTCAAACTGTCGATACATCATGCCCATCAATATTTCATTGCACAAACAAAATATTCATAAACTTCAGAGATCCTGTTGTGTATCGTATATGCGTGAGAATGAAAAAGTTGACTATACTTAATTCTCTCAAATAGATGGACTATTGACTGATTTGACCAAAATATTTGGTTAAGTAAATCAAATATTTTTCTGAATCAAATAAATAGTGTTTGATTCAATAAAATTTTCATGCATAGTCATGAAAACGGTTTATTTGCTTCAAAACAATTTTTTTTGTGTATAGCCCTTAATGGACCAATGAATAGTGATCTGTTAAACTATTTCATTAGAGCATGAGAATAATTTTAAAGAACATTTTTTACACATTTTTTTCCTGAAGCTTCTTGATAATTAATTTTGAAGAAGTTACCCCTGCCCCCTTCTTAATGAATTTGTATTTTTTCCTGTTTTCAAGAAAGTTCCCCTTTTCTCATTTGTTCGCTTCACAATGAACTGAATTAGTAGAACCTAAGAAGAAGATCCAACTATTCCTGGTTGAAAATTCTACTATTTGGTTGAAAATTTAATCATTTTGTTTTAAATGCAACTATTTTATCAAGAAGTCATCTATTTTGGTTGAATATTCAACCCTTCGGTTGAAATTAAAACTTCTTTGTCAAAACTCCCTTTCTTTGATTGAAAATTCATCTCTTTGGCTCATAAATAAACAATTTCTTAAAAAGTTCGTTTCATTTCTGGTTGGAAATTAACTTTTCAAACTGAAAATTATAAGCTATGTTTTAGGGAAGGAATTTTTATCCCCTACAATACAAGTGTAATGAAATTTTTACGTATCTCTTAACCGTAAACAATAATTCAAGCAGACGGGTTTAAAAAGTTGTAATATTTCATCAGAACGTTCAGACGAACAATTCAAAGAATTCGGATAATTTATACGCTTCACCATTTAGATATTCTGCCTATAGAAAAATATTACATTTTTCGTTGAAAATTATTTTTTTCTTTTTCGAAAATTTAACTATTTTATTTTCTGGTTCAAAATTTCTTTTTTTAGTTGAAAATTAAGCTACTGAGTTTAATTTTAGCTACTTTTTAAAAAGTTGTCTCTTTTAGTTAAAGATTTATTACTTACATTAAAAATTTATTTCTTTTGTTGAAGATTAATCTGCTGAATTTAAAATTGATTAAACTTCAAACTTTTAACGACAAATTTAACCATTCCACTTTTTGTAGAAAATTAATATTTTTTAATTGGAAATTTGTCTTTTTAGTTTGACAAATCATCCTTTTTAGTCAAAATTGTATATTTTCCGTTAAACAATGCAATATTAGAATAAAGTTAATCAGTTTTTGGTAACGGACTTTATAATTTTTTTTTAAATTTGTTGTTTCTTTGGCTGAAATTTTCAGTTGAATATTAATGTATTACGTAGAAAATTTGACTTCTTGATAAGAAACTTACATTTTGATTAAAAAATTCAACTGCTTGTTTCTGAGTTGAACTAGTTTGCTAAAAATTAATATTTGAAGTTTAGGATTTTACAATTTTATTGAAAATTTGTTCTTTTTTTTTTGGTTGAAAATTAATTTCCTTGACTGAAAAATAATGGTTGAAGAATAATCTTTTTTGGTTTCAAATTCAACTATTTGGTTGAAAATCCATGCATTCGGTTGAAAATTAATGTATTTTGTAGAAAATTTGTCTTTCTTCGTGAAAAACTGATCCTTTTTTGATTGAAAATTAAACTGGTTTGTTTGAAGTTCAACTAAATAATTTGTTAAGAATTGATGTTTTTTGGTTCAAGTTTCATATCTTTGAGTTTGTTAAAATTTAAATTTTGAATTGAAAGTTTATCTATTTTATTTCTGGTGAAAAATTAATTTTTCAAACTGAAAAATTCGTCTTTTTGGTTCAAAAATTCATCTCCTCTTGTCGAAATTTCATACTTTTTGGTTGCAAGTACAACAGTTTGATAAAAATTTATTGGTTTTGGTTGACGATTTTCCAATTTAGTTGAAATATTGTTCTTTTTTTAGTGGAAAATTAAGTTTCCGAACTGAATATTTAACTATTAAATTTTTGGTGCCAAAAATAATCTTTTTCATTTGGATATTCAACTATTAGGTCAAAAATTCATTCATTTAATAGAAAATTGAACATTTTGGGTAGAAGATTAATATTTTCGTTAACGATTTTTGTTTTTAGTTGAAAGTTATCTTTTTGTCGAAAATTCAAGAATTTGGATATATTTTTTTTCTTTCTTGTCTGAAAAATGTTTCCTGGTTAAAAATCAATCTCCTTAGGTAGAAATTTGATATTTTTAAATGAAAAATTCAATTATTGGTTGAAAATGCATATTTTTCTTCTGAAAATTCAACAGTTTTGCAAAAATCAGCTATTTTGTTGGAAATTGGTCTCCTTTAGTTTAATTCAACTGGTTTTTATTAGAAATAAAAATTTTTTCGGTCAAATTTCTCTCTCTAGTTGAAGTTTGAACTATCAGCGTAAATTTTTAACTAGATTTTGAAAAATGGATATTTTTGATAGAAGATTCATCACCTTAGTTGAAAATTCATCTCTTCACTGAAAAATGCAAGTATTGTGTTGAAAATTTCATCTATTTTTTTAAATGAAAATTATTCTTTTGGGTTGAAAGTTTGTCTTTAGGGCTTGATAATGCATCTCTTTTAACTGGAATTTCATATTTTTTTATTAGAAATGTAACAGTTTGATTACAATAAAGCGGTACTGGTTGAGGATTTTTACAACTTTATTGAAAATTTGTTCTGATTTTTTAGTTTAAAATAGATGTTTTCAACTGAAAAGTTAACTATTCGATATTTGGTTAAGAATAGTATTTTTAGTTCAAAATCCAACTATTTGATTGAGAATTTATGTCTTCAGTTAAAAATTACCTTTACGGTTGAAAATTTGATCTTTTTGTTGAAAATTAATTTTTTTAAACTGACATTTTAACTATACGATTTTTGGTTAACAATTGTTTTTTTTCAGTTGAAAATTAAACTGTTTGGTTGAAAATTCATGTATTCTGAGAAAATTGTACTCTTTTGGTAGCAAATTGATCTTCCTGGTTCAGAATTTATCTTTTTAGTTCAAAGTTAAACAATTTAATCAAATATTCGAACTTCTGAATCATTCAACCGGTTAAATGCATGAACTTATTTAATTGAACAAAAATTTTCGGATATATTTGGTTCCAGCACAAATATTATTTGACTGGGCGAAATTCAAATCTTCCAAATTTACCTTTTTCTTCAGGCTTTTCACTATTTCTCTCAAAACCGAGTTTTGAATACGAAGTTGCTCCTGATCCTGAAACTCGTTCTGCTTCGCCTCCCAAGTTAGTTGCCGCAATTTTCTCATCTTTTCAACGTGAACGAAATCGTGCTCCTCGAAATTTCTCAAAACTGTATAAAAATATGGCTTTGTTCGATGGTGAGTTGGTTTCTAAATTGTCGATTGGACGCACCTTCTGCTGCATTTTGACAAACGGACTCTACGTTTACGTTAAATTGTGCCAAGGTTTCTAGAAGATTTGCCAGTTCCAATATTCTCTCTTGTTTGTTTTTGTACTTCTGCTGGAAAATTTTCATCTGCTTCTGCAGTAACTCGGACTAGAATAATAAATTTTTTTTTGTTTAAAACTGGGTAACTGATTTCCAGCTTTTTCCTCTTTTGTTCAGCGTTTCGTATCCCCGGGCAGAAACCCTCATATTTTCGGTCGGGTATCTCTCCGTCGTACTTTTTCCCAGAAGGGGAATTGAAGAAAAATGATGAGAGAAAATGTAGGAAAAGTAAGGGGAAATTATGGAATTGAGAATAGGGGAAATGAGAAGTTATAATATTTCCTGATTTATTTAACTCGATTCTGTTTATCAGACTATCAAGTGAGCCTCGACTTTGGCATGTAGACGTACTACGCTTGCGCTAGGACGCTTGAGAAGAACACGACGCGACAACACATTACCATGGCAATAATAAACCGCGCCGTGTTCCTCTTACGCATAGCTAGCGCAAGCGCAGTAACTCTATACGTCCAAGTGGGGGACACTGGCCTTGTGAACGAGTGTCGAACCGAGTGGGACTCGTCTCTCGTCCAATTGCCTCTCCGTGCTGGCCAAGCGCTCTGTGCCGTGATTGGCTGGAAGTTCCCACTCTATACTATAGGAAGAAGTCTTTGGTCCCACTGCTTTGTGCAGACGTTCGCCGCGTGGGGGCTTACTGAAGAATACTATTTTAATATAGAGTTGCGAGAGTTTTTGAGGTATTTTGTACAGTGTATAAAATATGTTCTTATAGAAGGTAGATAAACCCACACGTTAGAAAATGATAGCGAATGGAGGGAAGAGAAGTATGAGAAGTGAGAGAAAATGAGTAAGGGGGAAGTAGAGAAATTATGTAAATGGACTGAAAGTGAGAGGAAGTGAGGGTACGGGAAGTAAGGGACCAACTGGCACTGCCCTTTCCCTACTTCCCTTCCCAGCCATAAGTTCCACTACCCTACACAAGTTCATTTCTAATAATGTTTACAAATTACCTTTATTTCCTCTCACTCCCCCTACTTCTCCTATCGTCATTCTCCTATGCTTCCCATACTACCCTTCCATTATTTCCCCTCAATTCTCCTCCTTTTTCTCTGCTCAATTCAACTCACAGACTTTTTCCTCCTTTTCCCTCATTTCACCTCACATCCTCTACTCTGCTCTCCTCATCCCCCCTCACTTCCCCAACTTTTCCTTCTCTCATTTCCCCTAACTTTCCTACCGCTCACTTCCCCTAATACCCCTTCCACCATTTACCTTCACTTCGAAAGGCTACCCGACCGAAACTATACGGGTTTCTGCCCAGGGCTACGAAACCCTGAAAATAATTGATTTAAAAATTTTGAATGAAGTCGCAGACTATTATAGTTTATAATTTTCTTCAAACATCAATTCGTGAGAGAAGGAATTGGTATCTACAGAGGAATTCATTTTTCTCATTCTCCGTAATCTCAAAGACAGTTTACCTCATTCTTCAAAGAGATTTATCTTTTTTTACTGTATATTTGTGTGTTATTTTAGGTAATTGGATTAGTTTCAGGCTTCAAACTAACACAATTTAGAAGCCATTAGAAGAACCTTTTCAATGATGTAGATAAAATCTTGACCAACAATAAATAGATTTTGATTGTGCTCTTGAAAAGTTGTCAACCTAAATTGATTCATAGAAAAAATCCCCTCTTAAGGAGATGTAAAACAGAGCTTGAGTCTAAAATGTAGATTTCACAAATCTTAATAATTGAAGATAACTTTTGTGTTACCTGAGGTGAAAGAATGTGAGTATTTTTATTATTAAAAAAATTCAGAGGTAGCTCTTCGCCCCAGAGCGTTAAAAATTTTTAGGGTGAATTATCTTCAGAAAATTATTATAAACAACAGGAAAATACTATTTTTAATTGAAAAAATTCAGTTTCTTAGTGAATGAAGGCATTATAAAATTTTTTCTCAGCATAATGAACATTTTTTGTTAGAGGATAACTTTTAACGAATTGGATGATGTATTTATTTAGAAAAAATGATTAGAAAAAGATTTTTTTTAATGAAGTCATGCAAAACTTATGATATTTTGCGTATAAAAGTAGGGGAAATGAGGTTGTGAGTTAGGGGAAACGAGGGAGGGGAAGAAGGGGGAGTAATCAGACATAATAGTAGGAAAAGTGAGGGGAAATAGAAGTAGTGAAAGTGATTAGAAATTAGGTTGAGTAGGGGGAGTGAGGGAACAGAAAGTTTGGGAAGTAATGGGAATTAGGGTAGGAAAAGTAAGGAAGCAACGAAAAATGAGGTAAGTTGAAGTAAAAAAATAAGGGAAAATAAAGTTTTGGCGAAGTAATAGAAGAGAGGGAAATTAGTGGACGTGACTGGAGAATAGGGTGAGTAGGGGA
This sequence comes from Andricus quercusramuli, assembly GCA_932178445.1. Classification (NCBI taxonomy): domain Eukaryota; kingdom Metazoa; phylum Arthropoda; class Insecta; order Hymenoptera; family Cynipidae; genus Andricus; species Andricus quercusramuli. Next base: position 167,716 of record CAKNXH010001693.1, on the reverse strand, counting down.
AGTGAAGGAAGCGGAAGTGTAAGAAGTAAGGGAAATCAGAGTAGGAAATGTTAGGGAAGTGACGAACGATAAGGAATGCGGAAGTATGGAAAGTGAGGGGAAATGAGTGTTGGGAAGGAAGGGGAGTTCGGAAGGGTAGGTAAGTGAAAATGATGTTTAAGAATTAGGGCAAATAAGGGTGTGGTAAGTAGGAGGAGTGCGGGAAAATAAAAGAGTTCGGAAGTGGTGGAAGTGAAGAATTGAAGAGTTAGGGCAAATAAGGGAAAATCAGGGGATGTGAAGGAAGTGAAGAAAGGTAAATTTAGGAAAGTGTGAGAAATGAGGGTAGGAAAAGTGAGGAGAGCGACTAAAAATGAGGGAAGTGAAAGTATGGGAAGAGAGGGAAAAGTGGCAATAGCGAAAGTAGGGAGAGTAAACAAGGGAAAGTGAGAGGAAATCATGTCTATATATTTAGGGGAAGTGAGTGGAAATAAAGTACGCAGAAGTAGGAAAAATAAGGGTGTGGGGAAGTAGGGAAAGTAAGGGAAAATAAGGGTGTGGAGAAGTAGAAGAATTAGGGGAAAATTCCGAGAGAAAAAGAAGGGAAAGTGAGCGGAAATAGAAGGCAATGAGGAAAAGTGAAGGAAATAAGGGGAGGGAAAGTGTAAGATGCGAGGAAAATTAGGGTAGGAAAAGTAAGGGAAGTTAGGAAGAGCGAGTGAGTGTAAATAAGGTCTGGAGAAGTAGGCGAAATGAGGGTGTGGGGAAATAGATAAACTGACGGGAAATGACGGGAGCAGAAGAATTGGAAGTGATGAGAAATCATGGTAAGTTGGGAAAGCGAATGGAGGATAAATATAAGAAATGAGGGAAGTGAGGGATAGTAAGGGAAGTGACCGAAAATGAGGAAAGTGGAAGTATCGCAAGTAAAGGAATATAAGGGTAATAGACAAAGGGAGAGTGAGGGAGGGGAAGTGAGAAGGAGTTATTGGTGGGGAATTTCGGGAAGTGAGGAAAGAGAAATGAAGGGAAGTACAGGTGATCAGGGTAGTGGAAGGGTGGGTTGAGAAATGGAAGTAGGGGAAGAGGGCGTTAGCTGGGTAAGCGAAGAGGGGGAAGTAGTGAAGAAATAAGTTTGGAAAAGTGGGAGGGATGAGGAGAGTGAGGAAAGGAAAGGGTGGGCGGGAGGTTTGAATGACTCGAATAACGTCTAAGTAGGCTACGAAACCAATTTTTTGAAGGCGCGCAGCACCCATTTCAATTAATTTCTCAAATTATTATTTATGAATCTATTAAGATAAGGTATTGAGGTTACGAAATATTTTTTTTCAATTTAACTGTTTTCAAAAATGTCATCTGTGATGAATGAGAGGATATAAAAGGATTAAGTCTGCATTCTATCGCAACTGTGCGACATGAAATTTTGCGTAATAGGAAATATTTTACCTTTCCTCGAGCAGTCTCATAGAGTTGAACCAATTCGCGAAAGTGTTTCTCTGCAGTGCTGCGAGTTACATGTAAAATGTCCTCACATTCTTTCTTCACAGATGCGATGAAATTTTCGTGCTCCAACTTATTCCTGCAACTCACATTAACAGAAACATTAGCAGAAACAAATTTCTTGAACAAATAATAAAATTCATTTTTTGACACGTTGCCAGTTAAAAGTAATTATTGATTCTAAATAACAAAATTTGCATAGAATTTATTCTTCTCTTGATAAGCATAGTTTTTTTTGTATTTTCATGATTTGAATGAAATATCTCTGGTTGAATTGATTGACGATTCGAATATTTTTTTAGAAATTCGGTTCATTTTTGGTTGACCATTAATATTGTTCACTGATTATTCACCTATTCCAATTTTTATTGAAAATGTATCTTTTTGAAATAAGAATTCAAGTGTTTGGTAGAAAATTTAATTAGTGTGTTGAAAATGCATGTATTTTTTTTATTTTATTTTTTGTTCAAAATTGAACTATTTGCTAAAATCCATCTTATTATTGTTGAAAAGTCATGTATTTGATTGAACATTGAGCTTTTTTTCGAAAATGTATTGTTGTGTCAAATATTCCTAATTTTATTTAAAAATTCATCGATTTGATTTTAATTTTAATTCTTTCGTCGAAAATTCCACTATGTTGTTGAAGTCATCTTTTTTTGAAAATTCAACTGTTTGTTGAAAACTTGAGTGTGTTGTAGATTGAAAATTAAGCTTTAAGATGAAAATTTCAACTATTTTATCAAAACCTTAATTATTTTATTAAAAATTTAACTATGTTGTTAGAATCATCTTTTTCAAAAATTTGACTGTTTAGTGGAAAATTTGTCATTTTTGATTGGATATTCATCCTTCAATGGTAGAAAATTCATCTCTCTTAGTTGAAGATTCACTTCTTATGACTGAAAATGAACTTTATTCTTAAAAATTTATCTTTTTGGGTTGAAAATCCAAATGACTTATCAGAATTTTTCTTTTTTGCTTGAAAATTCAACTATGTAGTTGAAAATTGACCTCTTTAACTTGAAAAGTCATAATTTTTTAAAAATCTTTCTTTTGTTGTAATAATTCATCATTTTTTATCGTAAATCAATTTTTGTACGGCAATAAATGTTAATGGGTCAAAAAGTTAACTGTTTTGTAAAAAATTAATTTTTTTCTGTTTGAATTTTCAACAATTTTGTAGAAAGTTAAACTATTTGGTTGAAAATGACCTTTTCAGCATTTTTTAGTACAAAATTTTTTTTTTCCCAAATTGAACTATTTTCCAAGAAAAATACACTGTTTGGTTCAAAATTAAATGATTAATTTGAAAATTGGATTATCGTGCCGAAAAATCGTTTTTTATTGAAGATTAATTTTTTTTATCTCACATTGAAATTATTCCATCTTTAGTTTGAAGTTTATCCATTATCAGTTGCAAAGTCGACTATATGGTAGGAAATTCATGTGTTTTGCTCAAAACTTGCATTTGATAGAAAATTTATTTTTTTGGTAAAAAAGTCAAATATTTTTTTGAAAGTTTAATTATTTTGTTTCAAATTCAACTATTTCGTCACAAATAACTTTGTTGTTAGAAATTAATATTTTCAGATAATAAAATCAACTGATTTGTGAAAAATTCTTTCTTTTTGGCTCAAAAATTCAGCAATTTGGTAGAAAATTGAACTATTGGGTTGTGAATAAACTTTTTTGTTGAAAATACATCATTTTGATTAAAATTGAACTATTTTGAAGGAAAAATTATCTGCTTGGGTAAAAATTCAATTCTTCATTTAAATATTTAAGTTTTGTATTAAAAAATAGTTTGTTTTTCTTATTGGAAATTAATTTTTTCTATGAAATCGACAATAAGTTCATGTATTTTCTTAGAAATTGACCTATTTTTGATAGAAAATTGATCTTTTTATGCTAATTCATAATTCGGATGAAAATTCAACTATTTTGTTAAAAATTATACTTTTTAGATTGGATTCAAGTGTTTGAAAAATCGTTTTTTTGCTGAAAAGTACTTTTTCAATCTAAAAATTTAACCATTTCTTTTTTTTGACATATCGTCTTAAATTGGAACTTCCACTATTCGTTTGAAAATTCACGTATTCTGTTGAAAATTCATCTTCTGTAGAAAATTAATCTTCTTGGTTTAAAATTAAGCTTTTTGTTGAAAAATAAAACTATTTTGTTGAAAGTGTAATTATTTTCTTTAAAATTCATCTTTGTTGTTAAAGTTATTGTTTTTGTCGAAAATGTCACTGTTTTGTTCAAATTCGTCCTTTAAGGGCACAAAATTCATCTTTCTTGCTGGAAAATTCATCCCTCTTGGCTAAAAATTAACTTTATTTTTGAAAATCTAACTGCCTTCTATAACTTCGTCTTCTTGGCTTGAAAATTCTAATACATGATTGAAAATTAGTTTTGCTTGTCAGAAAATTTAACTTTTTTGCTTAAAATTTAATTTTTTCAGTGAAAAATTAATTTTTTTATGTAAAAAAATCATTCTTTTTCTGTTAGAAATTCTTTATTCTTAGTTACAAATGCCACTCGTTTGTTGAAAATTAATCTGTTTCGGTCACTGATTCCACTATTCGGTTGAAGCTTCAACTATTTGGTTGCAAATTTATTTTTTTGATAAAAATAAATATTTTCGGGACAAAAATTTAACTGGGTTATGAAAAATTCATTCTTCACGGCTTAAAAATTCACAAATTTGTTAAAAAATTTAGCTATTCGGTTGAAAATTAATGTTTTCAAACAAAAAAAAAATCATATTTAGGTTCAAATTTATACCATTTTGTACTCTTAGTATAAAGAAATCAATAGAACCTGAATAATATTAATGTGATTTGAAATTTTCAATCGTCTACTCGAAATTCACGCCAAAAGAAAACGTCTACAGAACGTCTGGCATAATCGATTTTATCCCTTCAAACACAATCGGAACAGGAAGTGAGAGTCGAGAGGTCGAGTTTCCACAATTTCTTTACGGATTTAGTTCACATTTTTCAACGATCTATTGTCCTTATTTTATTTTCTCAAGATATTTCCTTTTTCCGATCTGAGATTTCCATTCACATTTCTGCGTTTTATCTCCTCTGCTAAACAATTCTCTGCCTTTTTATTCTCCTCGACCTCTCAATTTCTTATCGTAAAAGCTTCCGTGCAACATAAATCAAAAAAGAAGATAAAATATAAGTGTGGAAAAATTTAATAACAGAGATGACATCATTTTTTGAGAAATAAAAATTCCGGATATTGAAAAATATCGAGAATCAGGGTGAGCTTCAACCAACTTCAACCGGAAGATCCTTGATGTAAGATAATATTTATTGGATATTCTTTTATTTCGCGATAAAAATACTTTTGTGCGCAGAACTTTTGAAATTAAAGGTGAAACCATCGACATCTGTAATTTGACGCTTGTGAATTCTCTTTCGTTAAAGCTCTTTCGGCTTCAACGAACATATTCCCATAACGGATCACGCGTTTTGTGCTAGATTAATACTGTCTGAAATACTCTCTTGTCTATATTATCATCAAATCTATTATATTATTATATAGATCATTTTTAATTATTTAAGTAATATTTGTTCCTTAATTTGCATTAATATTCATTCGCAGGGATCCTGAAAAATGTATCATTTCCATAAAAATATAATTATTATTACAATTCATAATGTGCATTGATATTGAAACAGACGCATTTTCATGATCTACTCTTTATATTTTAAAAAAGAAATCATAAAAAATTTTGTTAATTAACATTTTATTGAAGTTTGTGTCTTTTTTCAAATTTTTTTAATGTCATATTTTATGAATAAAATAAAAACTACGCGTCCTATCAAAAAATAATTTGTAAAAAATTTGTCGCATTTCATTTTACAAAAAAATTTATTTTTTAGATTGTTAATGTTATTTTTTAAGGTTAGAACAAATACCACGTGTCCTATCAATAAAAGATTATCAACAAATTTTACGACCTTTTTTACTGAAAAATTGATTTTTTTTAAATAGCATTTTTCATGATTAAAACGAAAAATATATAACTTATCGGAAAATAGTTTTCACCAAATTTTTTCAACTTTCTGATATGAATAATTTTCATTTTCAACCGTTTTTTCATATCTTGCACGATTTTGCTGGAAAATTGAGTTTTTTAATTTGAATTGCAGTGTTCATGAGTAAAACAAAAAATGTATAGCTTACCAAGTAATTTTTCAAAGAAACTTTGTTTGCCGTTTTGATACAGACGATTTTGAATTCCAACATTTTTTTCTTATCTTACAGAGTTTTGCCGAAAAATGGATTTTTTTATTTTCAAAGCAATTTTCACGATTAAAACGAAAAATAATAAAATATGTAACTTATCAAAACATGGTTATGACAAAATTGGTTTAAATGAAATTAATTTTTGAGAATTTCAGATATTATGAAATTGCCGGAATATAAAAATCAAGAATTGGAAAATTCCAAAATAATGAAATTCCTGAACAATAAAATTGCCGGGCCAACTAAAAAATCTCAAAAAATAAAATTCCCGACACTGTGAAATTCCCGAAGAAGATAATATTTGCAACAGAAAATTCCTAAAATTGACAAAATATAAAAATCTCTAATTGGAAAACGCCCGAATAATAAAATTCCCAAATAGCTTATAATATTGCCGAATCGCAAAATTCCCAAATAATTAAATTTCCGACAAAAAATGGCCGAATCATCAAATATCCGAACTATTTAATGTCCGAATTCGAAAATTAAAAAAACTGTTCTTTTCATTGAATATTATTTATTCCGAAAAATAATATAAAATAAGCCACTATTTTTAAAAAAGAAAAATTTTCGTTGAAAAAAGTTTGAAAAAGTCATTGTTGAAAACAAAATAACAATAATTAAAAAATATGTATTTTCGAATGAAACTTAAATAAACTTAGTGAGCTTCAATTTGGCACTAATTTTTATCGAAAGTTCTTTTTAATTTTATCCTAATTTGATTTTTGAGAACGTTTTTTGTAATTTTTTTATACTATGCATATTTTCAAACAAAATTTTTCATCCAAAAATGTACATTTTTTCAATTACAGTTGTTTTAAATTTGAATGATTATTTCAAAAACTTCAAACATTGAAAAAAATTTATTTAAAAATAATATTTTTCATAAATGAATAATACTTATTCACGAACAATTTTTTTAATTTTTCAAATTCGGGATTTTTCTTGCTCGGACATTTCATAATTCGACTGGCAATTCGAAAAAATATGTTTGGATGAAAGTTGACTTTTCTTCCATAAAATATTAATTTTCAATCTGAAAGGATTTATTTTCAACAAAAGGGTCGAATTTCAGAACGAAAAAGATTGCTTGACAAAATAGTGGAATTTTGAAAAAAGTAATTAAATTTTTAATGAAATAATTAAATATTAAACTAAATAGTTAAATTTTTTAACGAGTAGTTGAATTAGTAACCTATACGAACAATTTTTTGGTTCAACTTTTTTTTATATCTTACATAGTGTTGCCGAAAAATTGAATTTTTTATTTTTAAATCATTTGTCACGATTGAAAAGAAAAATAATTGAATATGTAACTTTTTCAAAAAATGGTTTTCACAAAATTTTATTTACTTTTCTAACATGCATAATTTTGCTTTCAAACCATTCTTTCATATCTTGCATAGTTTTGCTGAAAAATGGAATTTTGTATTTTTAATAGAATTTTTAATGAATAAAACTGAAAATGTGTAATTTATTAAAAAATTGTTTCCACAAGCTTTGTTTATCTTTCTGATATGAGCAATTTTGCTTCTTACACTTTTTTTTGTGTCTTGCAGAGTTTTGCCCAAAAATGGAATTTCAAATTTTCTATAATATTTCAAGGCTAGCTTAAACATTTTTTTAATACAAAAATTAATATTTTTTGCTTCAATCTCTTTTTCTCGGAAAAATTCACTTCTGTACTTAAATTACCGAAAATTTGAAACCACAATTTTCACAATTCAGAAATTTCAAAGTTCGGAAATTAGTAAATTACTGAAATATTTAGTCATATAAATTTCCAAAAAAATTATTTAAGTATTATTTTTAATTTGTTAGAATAACATTTTCTACTAAATCGTGCATACTGCATAGATTTAAATTTAAGAGAGCTCATCCAAATTTGACACTACGCTTTGGTATTTTGGAATTTCGAAAATTGACTAATTTCGATCCTTCGAAATTTTCAGTTAAACAAAATTTCGGTAATTTTGTAAATTAGAAAATTGATTAAGTTTGGAAATTAATATTTCTGAATTTTTCTAGCTTCCTTAACTTTTATTTTCGGAAATTTTCATTTTTCGCAAATATTCTCTTTTGCCAATTATATCATCGGTATTTTTCAGCTAAATTATGTCACCCTAGCTGGAAAAGGTGTTATTATTACTAAAATTTCCAAATGTTATAGTGGATTGGAAAATGTAAAATTGGAAAAAACTGGAAGAATGATTAAGAATACTATTCGAGGAATTGAAGAGAATATTTTTTGTTCACTGCCTCTGTTATAAAAGTCACTTTGGTAAGATTTAATCCAAGTTTATGATAGCATGAGGAAAATTTATAGTGTCGTTCCCGATCCACGAGAAAATTTTATTTTCTTTCTTCATGTTATTTTACACAGCGTTCATCAAAGTTAGCACCCTATCTTTGAGAAATAAATTGGCCACTTTAAGCTAAAGATATTCTTGGTAAGGTGTTAGTCTATCCGGTTTCACCATTTATTTCCTACAGGATCAGTCTCTTGTCGCATGACATTGCAAAGTCTCTTGTCTCGAGCTTTACGTGTTTCGAAACTATAATTTTGGATAACAATTTACCTTTTATGGTTGTCCCTTCTTTTTTCTCTTATTAAAAAAAAAAAAAAAATAGGGAAGATACTTTGGGATGATTGAAAAATCCTGAAAAATAAAATTCCCGACACTGTAAAAATCGCGAAAAGGATAATATTCGAAATAGGAAATTCCCGAAATCATGAAATTGCCAAAATTTGGAAATACCAAATGAGAAAATGCCCGAATAATAGCATTTCCAAACACTTGATATCATTACCTAGTTGGAAAATTCTCGAAATCATATAATCCAACAGATTATGAAATTATCGAATCGGGGAATTCCCGATCAATAAATGTTATGAAATCTAAATATCCCGAAATTAAAAAATGCCCGGACAATGAATGTCCCAAGCAGTTTATAATAATACCGAATTGGAAGATTCCCGGAAAACAAAATTTCCGAAATCATAAAATTGCCGAAATATAAAAACCACTAATTGGAAAATGCCCGAATAATAAAATTCCCGAATAGTTTATGATATTATAGGGACGACTGAAAAATCCCGGAAAATAAAATTCCCGACACTGCGAAATTCCCGAATAATAAAATTTACGAATAATAAAATTGCCGAAAAATAAAAATGCCGAATTGTAAAATTCCCGAATAATACAATTCCCGAATTATAAAATCCCCAAATTGGAAAATTCCCGAATAAAAACCTTCCCGAACATTTTATAATATGACCGAATTGGAAAATTCCCGAATAATAAAATCCTCGACAGAAAATTGCCCAATTATAAAATATCCGAATTGTAAAATTCCCGAATGCAAACAATTAAAATTGTTTTGTAAATATATTTTATCAAATAAAAATACAATAATATAATATTATTGTAAAGATTTTTTTTATGTTTATTGTATTTTTATTTGATAAAATATATTTATAAAACAATTTTAATTGTTTAAATTCGGGAATTTTATTATTCGTGAATTTTCCAATTCGGGATTTTTATTTTTCGGCAATTTTATTATTAGTAAATTTTATTATTCGGGAATTTTGCAGTGTCGGGAATTTTATTTTTCGGGATTTTTCAGTCGTCCCATATTATAGAATCCGAAATTTCCGAAATAATAAAATTGCCGGTACGACGGCAAAATCCAGTAAAATAAAATTTGCCACACTCAAAAATTCCAAAATTGGGAAATTCCCGAACAATAAAATTCCCGAAATTGAAAAATTGCAAAATATGAAAATCCCGAATCTGAAATTCCTAAATAATAAAATTCCCTGTCGTATTTGAAAAATTCCTGAATAATAAAACTGCCGGGACGACTAAAAAATCCCGATAAATAAAATTTCCGACACTGTAAAATTCCCGGAAAAAATACTAGTCGGAATAGAAAATTCCCAAAATATGAAATTGCCGAAATTTAAAAATCCCAAATTAGAAAATGCTCGGATAACAAAATTCCCAAACACTTAAAAATTATACCGAATCGGAAAATTTCCTAATAATAAGATTCCCGCAATTATAAAATTGCAGAAATCTAAAAATCTGGGACAGTTTATAATATTATCAAATTGGAAAATTCCTGATAAATGAAATTTCCAGGACGACTAAAAAATCCCGAAAAATAAACTTCCCGACCCTGAAAAACTCCCGAGAAAGAGAATATTCGAAATAAGAAATTCCCAAATTTATAAAATTGTCCAAATTTAAAAATCCTGAATGGGAAAATGCCCTAATAATGAAATTCTTAAACAGTTTATAATATTATCGAATTCGGAAATTCCTGAATCAAACTGCCAGAACAACTAAAAAATCCCTGTAAATAAAATTCCCGAAAAAGGTAATATTCAAAGTAGGAAATTCCCAAATTCATGAAATTGTAGAAATTTGAGAATCCCGAATCGGAAAATGCCTAAATATTAACATCTTCGAATGCTTTATAATATTATCGAATTGGAATATTCATGAACAATAAAATTGCCGGAACGAGAAAACAATCCCGATGAATAAAATTTCCGATACTGTGAAATTTCCGAAAAAGATAATAGTAGAAATAGGAAATTCCCAAAATCTGTAATTGCCAACATTGGAAAATCCGAAATTAAAAAATGCTCAAACATTCCTAAACACTTTACAATATTAATGAATTGGAAAATTTCGGAATACTAGAATTACCGAAATTAAAATTTCTGAAATATAAAAATCTTGAATTTGAAAATAACTAAGCAATACAATTTCTAAACAGATTATAATGTTATCGAAATGGAAAATTCCTGAATGATGAAATTACCGGGACGACTGAAAAATCCCGAAAAATGAAATTTCCGAAGCTGTATAATTCCCGAAAAATATAATGGTTGGAATAGAATATAGAATATAAAAATTCGCAATTGGAAAATGCCCGAATAATAACATTACCTAACGCTTCATAATATTACCGAATTTGAAAATTCCCAAATAATGAAATTCTCAAAATGATAAAATTGCAGAAATATAAAAATCCGGGACAGATTATAATATTATTGAATTGGGAAATTCCTAATGTAAAATTTTCAGGAAGAATGAAAAATCCTGAAAAATGAGCTTCCGACATTGTAAAATTCGCGAGAAAGATAATATTCGAAATAAGAAATTCCCGAATTCATAAAAATGTCGAAATTTAAAAATCCCGAATCGGAAAGTGCCCGAATAATGAAATTCCCCAACAGTTTATAATATGACAGAATAGGAAGTTTCCCGAATAATAATATTCCCAAAATTATGAAATTGCGAAATATAAAAATCCGGGACAGATTATAATATTATCGAATTGGAAAATTCCTGACAAATAAAATTTTCAGGACGACTAAAAAATCCCGCAAAATAAACTTCCCGGCACTGTAAAATTCGCAAGAAAGATAATATTCGAAATAAAAAATTCCCAAATTCATAAAATTGTGAAAATATAAAAATCCCGAATTGGAAAATGCCCGAGTAATGAAATTCCCAAACCATTTATAATATCACCGAATTGGATGATTCCCCAATAATAAAATTCTCGAAATTATGAAATTGCCCAAATATAAGAATTCCGAATTTAAAATTCCTAAATAATAAAACTCCCGAACAGTTTATAATATGTTCATATTGGAAAATTCGTGAGCAATATAACTGCCGGGACGACTAAAAAATCCCGATAAATTAAATCTGCGAAAAAGGTAATATTCGAAATAGGATATTCCCAAATTCATAAAATTGTCGATATTTAAAAATCCCGATTTGGAAAATAACTAAATAATAACATTTTCGAACACTTCATAATATTATCCAAATGGAAAATTCCTGGAGAATAAAATTGCCGGGACGACAAAAAATCCCGAAAAATAAAATTCCTGACCCTGTAGAGTTTCCGAAAAAGATACCAGTCGAAATAGGAAACTCCCAAAATCATAAAATTGCAAAAATTTAGAAATAAGGAATCAGAAAATGCCCGAATAATAGTTCTTCCAAATACTTTACATTATTATCCAATTGGGAAATTCCCGAATAATAAAATTCCCGAAATTATAAAATTGACAAAATATAAAAATCCGGAATTGGAAAATGCCCGAATAATAATATTACCTAACACTTTATAATATTACCAAATTTGAAAATACCCAAAGTTATAAAATTTCAGAAATTTAAAAATCCCGAATTTAAAATTTCTAAATAATAATATTCCCAAACATCTTATAACATTATCGAATCAGAAAATTTCCGATCAATAAAATTCTTAAAATTTAAATATCCCGAAATTAAAAAATGCCCGAACAATGAAATTTTCAAGCAGTTTATAACAATACCGAATTGGAAAATTTCCTAATAATAAAATTCCCGCAATTATAAAATTGCCAAAATATAAAAATTCCAAATTAGAAAATGTATAAGCAATACAATTTTCGAACATTTTATAATGCTATCAAAATTGAAAACTCCTGAATAATAAAATTACAGCGTCTTGAAATTACCGAGAAATGAAATTCCCGGCAAGGAAAAATTCCGAAAAAGATAATATTCATAATAGAAAATTCTCAAAATCATGAAATTGCTGGAATATGAAAACCCCTATTTGGAAAATGCTCGAATAATAAAATTTCCGAAATTATAAAATTGACGAAATATAAAAATTCGAAATTGGAGAATGCCCGAATAAAAACATTACCAAACACCTCATGATATTACTGAATTTGAAAATTCCTGAATAATAGAATTTCCAAAATTATAAAATTGCAGTAGTATAAAAATCCCGTATTTAAAATTCCTGAATAATAATATTCCCGAACAGCTTAGAACATTATCGAATCCAAAAAATTAAGATTAATAAAATTCTTCAAATTTAAATATCACGAATTGAAAAATGCTCGAATAATAAAATTTATTCCGTTTATAAAAGATTTTAGGTTAAAAATGTTTAAGTTTGAGATTCAGGGAAAAATTAGGGAATTTTTCAAATGAAGTTTTGCGGTAGCACTGAAGTAATATTTTTGTTAGTAATTTATTTTCCTGGTATTTATGTTTATATTACTTTTTTTTGCAAATTCATTTCCTGAAGATTATATTCTAGCTACAAAATTTATCATTTGTTTGAAAATTCAACAGTTTTGTTAGAAAATCATTCTTTTTGGTTGGAAATTCAAATATTTATTGGAAAATTTAATTGTTGTTTAAAATTCATATCTTGGAATGGAAAAGTCAATTGAGATCTTTCTTGGATGAAAATTCAAATTTTTTAAAAATTTGATTAAAAAATTCAAATGTTTTAGTCGAAATTTCATCTTTCTCGGATAAAAATGCAACTACATATTTGGTTGAAGATTCAATAAGTTTGTTAAAAAGTTATCCTTTTTGTTTTAAAATCCGACTGTTATGTTGAAAATTAGTCTTTTTGGTTCAAAAAATCAGCATCTTCGTAGAAAATTGACTTTTTGTTTGAAAATCTTATTTTAATGTTGGATAGTGGAATTAACAAATTTTGTTTTTATGAGAATACAAATATTTTTCAAATTTAATTTCAAAATTAATCTATTTTCGGAAAATTTATTTCTTATTTAAAACTCATATTTAAATGTTGAGAAGTCAAATTAAAATCTTTTTTGGATGAAAATTCAACCGGTTCAAATTTGTCTTTTTTATTTAAAAATTCATCTCTTTTTGTGCAAATTTCATCTTTCTTTGACAAAAATGGAACGGTTTGTTTGAAAATTAATCCTGTTTGTTTGATGATTCAACTATTTTATTTAAAAATTGTTGTTAAATGACTCTGTTGAGAAATAACTTTTTCGCTGAAGATTCATTATTTTTAGTTAAAAATTCATCTCTTTGGTTGAAAATTGAAGTATTTTGTTGAAAACACAGCCCCGCAAAGAAAAATCTTTCTCCGGGTCTGGAGGTCTGACCATGTTTACTATATGTTTTTGAGGTCGCTGAATCCGAATCTGAGGTCAAAAATATCCCAGCATGTCAGGGTTCTGACTCAACAAACCTCATAAAAATCATTTTCCCAGTCTGGATGTCAGACGATGTTAAATATATGTTTTGGAGGTCGCTGAATCCGAATCTGAGGTCGAAAAACCCCCGGAATGTCAGAGTTCTGACATAATCTCAAAAAACCTAATAACACATATTATCCCGTGTCTGGAGGTCCGACCATTTTTACTATATATTTTTGGGGTCGCTGAATCCAAATCCGAGGTCCAAAAAACCCCAGCAAGCAGGGTTTTGACATAACCTCAAAAACCCTCATAAAATTCTTTTTTCGAGTCTGGGTAGGGGTCAGACCATGTTTATGTTTTTGGGGTCGCCGAATCCGAATCTGAGGTCCAAAAAACCCCAGCACGTCAGGGTTTTGACATAACCTCAAAAAACCTCATAAAATTCTTTCTTCGAGTCTGGGTGTGGGTCAGACCAAGTTTATTATGTTTTTGGGGTCGTGGAATCCGAATCCGAGGTTCAAAAAATCCCAGCTAGTCATGTTTTTGACATAACCTCAAAAAAACTCATAAAATTTGTTTTTCCGAGTTCGGGGGTCAGAATATGTTTGCTATATGTTTTTGAGGTCGCTGAAAAAATCGTCTCTTTCTCACATGCCTGACGTGTTGGAGTTCTTTACACTGCAGATTCGGATTCAGCGATCTTAAAAACATATAGTAAACATGCTCTGACCCCTAAAATCGAGAAAAAAAGTTTTATGAAGTTTTTCGAGTTTATGTGAAAACCCTGACTTTCTGGGATTTTTGGACCTCGGATTCGGATTCAGTGACCCCAAAAACATATAGTAAACATGGTCTGACCTCCAGACCCGGACCAAGATTTTTTGTGAGGTTTCTTGAGGTTATGCCAGAACCCTGACGTGCTGGGGTTTTTTTTTGGACTTTGAATTCGGATTCAGCGACCCCAAAAACATAAAGTAAACATAGTCTGAACTTCAGACCCGGAAACTGATTTTTTTGTGTGGCTGTGAAATGGATTTTTTTAAACTGAAAATTTAACTACTGTACAAGCTGAACTATTTTGTTGAAATTTTTATTTTTTCATTTTATTTTTTCAAGAAGGTTTATCTCTTCGGTTGAAAATTGACCTGCTTTTGTTAAAATTTACTTTTTTTGCTGAAAATTTATATTTTCTTATTGAAAATTTAATTTTTACGTAGAAAACTCGTCTTTTGGCTTGAAGGTTCAACAGTTTAGGCAAACATTTTTCTTCATGACTGAAAAATCTATATTTGTTAAAAATTCGTCTACGTGATTTTAAACTTATTTTGTGTAAACAAAATTTCATATTTTTTGTTTGAAACATCATCTGTTGCGCTTTTTTAGTTGAAAATTCAATGATTTTGTGGATAACTCAATTATTTTGTTGAAAATTTCTGTATTTTGTTAAACATTCTATCATTTTCTTGAAAATTCAAATATTTTGTCCAAAATGCAAGTATTTTGTTAAAAAATGATGTCATATGGTGAAAAAGTTTTGTTTTGTTTAAATTAAATAAATGAATTTGAAGATTTCAAATTTGTATCTGAAATATTGTTTTATTCGGTTTATAAAATACCTTGAGTTAAAAATATTACTAGAATAAAATGCTGGTACTTAAATGTTAATGATCAGGGAAAATAAATAATTGGTCCAGGCAAAATCAGAGAATTTGTCAAATAAATTCCTTAACTTTTCGATAGATTCCAAAATTTTAAGGGATATAAAATGATAAATGTATTCAATGGTCCTTGGTTACGAAGGATAGAATTGAAATTCCTAATAGTAGATAGACGTTTTAGGTATAAAAACTGGCCGATTGAGAAAGATTAAATCTATCTATTCCTATTCTATCTTTTCCTATCCCCCAATTTTTATTTTTATCAATCTTTCTACTTCCCGCAGAGAGGTTAGGGAATTAGGTTTTTTCTTGTTTTTTCTTTTACCTAATATTGAAATTTCTAATAAATACATAGGGGACAGTGGGGAGTTGTGGGCCGTGGGGAGTCGTGGGTCACCTTAATCTCCGCCATGTTGTGGGTGGTAGGACTGCTTTAACCACTGCCAAAAGACTCTTTGTGTGAGCTAACTTTGTGAACTCGACTCATAGTCTCAACACGCGTAGTTAGTATTTTGACATTGTTGATTAAAGAAATCAAAATAAAAGTTTTTGTACAACTCAAGTGGTTGATATTCGAAGTCCCGTTCTACAGCAGATTTCAAAGGCACGTTATTGCAAAATATTCCTTGAGCAATTGGCTTTAAATTCAATCAAACAATTTCGGTAGAACATTCATTGTGTGTATGGCCATTCGGTCATTTCGTAAATGTCGGCTGTGGGGAGTTGTGGTCCACCATTAGTGGGGAGTCGTGGGCCAAACGTTCTTAATGCGTATTTCAATTTTTTAAGTGAAACTTCTTTTCTCTTGTTCTGAAAAGACTTTTGCATTATCTGCCAGGGCACAATGCCAAAGATTATAAAATCGGAACAACACAGTTCACTGCAACATGTGCGATCGTGCTGTGCACTTGAAATGTGCCAACATGAGGACCGGATATTACACTTGCATATATTGTGATTCAGAAACATTTTTTTAAATCTTTTTAAAATCATTAATTTTTATTTACTGCAGCTTTAATAAAAATAAACTACTGGAATATGCCAGTTCCTTTCATTTTTTGACATGGCCCACAACTCCCCACCAAAATCACAAATATCGATTTTTATAAGATTCACGTCATCCTAA
>CAKNXH010001693.1:115577-150788 GCA_932178445.1 Andricus quercusramuli | reverse complement strand
AATAGAGATAAACTCAAAACTACTTTTATATTTCAGACTTCACACTCTTTCGCATATTCACCTATTTTTTTTATTCTCTTATTTCTCCCGTTTTCGAGACTTTTTTCTTAACATTTCGTTAAAATTTGTATTTTTGTTGAAAATTCTACTGCATACATATTTGCTTGAGAATTTAACTATTTTGTTGAAAACTCATCTTTTTTGGTAAAAAATTCAACAACTTGATTGAAAGTTGAATTATTTTGTTAAAAATTTACCATATTGGTTGGAGATTCATCTCCATGATTGAAATGAAACTTTTTCGTTGAAAGCTCGGTTATTTTTAGATTAAAAATGATCCTTTTTTAATCGAAAATTTAACTATTGCATTTCTAGTTGAAAATTTATCTTTTTTAGTTGAGAATTAAGTTATTTGGATAAAAATTTTTTTTGGTTAGTTAAAAATCCATGTATTCTCTCTGGTTCAAAATTCAATTATTCGGTCAAAAATTGGTGTTTTTTCATTGCATTTAATTGCTCTTGATTTAAACATAAAAAAAAAATCAAATCTTTGAACACCAATCATTTTTGTAAAAAATGCAGCTTGTCTGGTTGAAAATGCAACCATTTTCGTAGAAAATAAACTATTTAGTTAAAACTTAAACTGTTTATTTAAAAAAGCGTCTACTTGATCAAAAATAATTTTTTTGTTGAAAAGTAATTTTTCAAACTGAAAATATAACTATTCCATTTTATTTGAGAAGTTTTTTAGTTGAAAATTTATCTATTTTGGTATAAAATTCAACTTTTTCACTTAAACTATTTATTTGAAAAAATAAACTTTCAGCTGAAATTTTTGTTTGTTTGTTAGAAATTAATTTTTTAAACTGAAAATGCATTTATTCCATTTTTGGTTGAAAGCTTATCTTTTTTAGTTAAAAAATTATCTTTGATAGTAGAAAGTTCAACTATTTCCGTAGAAAACTCCACTATTAAAATATAAAATTTATTTTTTTGGTTAAAAATTAAGTAATTTATTTCAAAAATTGATTTTTTCCTAAAAAATGATTTTGTTGTTGTTGAAAAACCCATGTGTTTTTTGGAATATTCGTCTTTTTGGGTAGAAAATTAATCTTCTTTATCGAAAAATTATATATTTATTTTATATTTTTGGTTTAGAAATTTTTTCTTACATTTTGTAATACAACTATTTGATTTGAAATTCAACTATTTTGGTGGAAGATTCAAGTATTAGGTTATGATTTTTAACAAATTATTTGAAAAACTAACTAATCCGTAGAAGATTCAGTTCTTTGTTAGAAATTAACTTTTCAAACTGAAAATGCAACTATTCCATTTTTTGTTAAAAACATATATTTTTTAATTGAAAACTCACCTTTCTTAGTTGAAAAATCAACTATAGATTTAAAAAATTCACAACTGGGTAGAAAATTAACGTTTTGTTCAAAATTTATAGTGTCGGGTGGAAAATTCATCTGTACAGTGGAAAATTTCTGTATTTTGTTTAAAATTTCTGTTTTTGAGTAAAAAATTACCTTTTATTTTCAAAAATAATGATCTTCATTGAGAATTCAACTATTTTTTGCTTATTTCGTGTAAATTCGTGTTTTTTAGTTAAATTCCATCGGTTGGAAATTCATTCTTTTTTTAAATTAATTTTTTGAACTGAAAATTTGACTATTCCATTTTCGCTTGGAAACTTATATTTCTAGCTGAATGCTCAACTTTTTTGAAAATTAAATTTGTTGGTTGAAGATTCATTTCTTCCGTTGATTAGAAATTAGTAATTAGAGAGAGTGAATTTTTCTTAAGGTATTTACTGACGGCTTCTTGATTTATATTATTATTAACACTAATATTTATTATTCATGCCTAACAAAAAAAGTTAAAGAAAAGCTGAATATTTCAAAAAAAACTGCAACTTTTTAGCAATAATATAAGAGAAGATAGTGATGAACAATAATAATTTGTTTTGACAATTATTTTTGTTAAACAAATTATTATTGTTTTTATTTATTACCTCCAATGGCAATGCTTATAGTTGCAATTTCCTCTGAAATTTTCCACTTTTTGTCAACTTTTCAATGGAAGTGAGGTAATAATTAATAAAAGTTAACAAACCTAATTTTTCAAACAAATTTTTACAGTTTATGATTATCTTCTTCCATAGTGATGTTAAATAGTTGCAGTTTCCTTCTGAAATTTTTTACATTTGGCAACTTTTCACTTAGAGCAAGGTAATAATTGATGCAATTTATTCATTCATTTTTGTTGAATTGTATTAATAATTACCTCGTTTAAGTGAAAAGTTAACAAAAAGTGAAATATTTTTAAAAAAACGCAACTTTGTAGAATTTATCAAAGAGAATATTATTAAGAATGATAAATGGCTCGAACAATTATTTAGAATAATTTATTCTAGAATAGATCTTATAATTGTCGGATTCAAAAAATGTTATTGGGAATATTTTGATTGAATTTACGAAATTGTCAGTTTAGGCAAACCGGCGCTGGGGGGAGGGGCTGAAAAGGAAGAAAAGTTACGAATTAATTATGAATTAGGTAACTACGAATTAATTAATATTCCTAAATTTAAAAAAATCCAGTTGTCTTTCGTTAAAAGTTAATTTTTTGTTGTTAAATATCATATTTTTGTTTTAGAATTCATCTTGTTTGGTTGAAGATTCTACTATTTGGTTTCAAAATCCACTATTTGGTTGAAAATTCAATTATTTTTAAAAAACTTCAACTAATTTGTAGGAAGCTGAATTGGGTTGTTGAAAATTCATTTTTGTTGTCAAACATTCAACTATTCTGTTCGAAATTATTTTTTTAATCTGTAAATTTGAATATTCCATTTTTGGTTGAATATTCCTTTTTTTCAAAAAATATCTTTTTTGTTAAAAAAATCAATTATTTGGTTGAAAATGCATAATTTTTTGTGTAAAATTCAACTATTTGGTTGGATTTATTTGGTTGAAAATTTGTCTTTATGGTTAAAAAATCATCTTTTTGGTATAAAATTAAACTATTTGGTTGAATGTTGATCTCTTTTCTTAAAAAAGAATTAGGAATTTTTTCGCTGAAGATTCATCACAGTCGTTGAGAATTCTTTTTTTTTGTTCAAAATTAATATTTTTTGTTCTAAAACTAAACTATTTTTCAGAACATTCGACTTTTTAGCTTGAAAAGATAATTCTTCTGTTAGAAATTGTCTTTTTAAGTAGAAAATTAATCTTCTTTGTTGAAAATTCATCTATTTGGTGAAGAATTTAACTATTCTGTTCAAAATTCTTACTTTTTCTTCGACCTAAGCTGATTGAAAATTTCTTTTTATTTTTGTTAAAAAATGGATTCCAAGCAGAAAATTCAACTCTTTGATTCAGAATTCATTCCAGTATTTTGCTGAAAGTCTAATTATTTTGTTGAAACATCAACTATTTTATCTTTTTTTTTAATAGCTTAACTTTTTTGTTGAAAAATCATCTTTTCATGAAAAATTAATCTTGTTGGTTGGAAATTTATCATGTTATGTTAAAAATGCATTTCTCTGGTTAGAAATTCAAGTATTATGTTAAAAGTTGAATTATCTTGTTAAAAATTCGACTATTCAATTTTTTGTCGAAGCTTTAACTTTTTTGTTGGAAAATAGTTTTGTGGTAGAAAATTAGTCCTCTTGGTTGAGAATTCACCTTTTTATATTAAAAATTCAGCTATTCGGTTCAAAATTCAACTATTGTGTTGAAAGTTTAATTAATTTGCTGAAATTTCAACTTTTTTATTAAAGTTATCTTTTTCGATCGAAAGTTCAACTGTTCCATCGAAAAAATCGTCTTTTAGTAGAAAATTAATTTTCTTGATCGAAATTTCATCCTTTTATTTTAAAAATTCACCTATTTAGTTAGAAATTCAACTATTATGTTAAAAGTTAAATTATTTTGTTGAAAATTCACCTATTTTATCTTCTTTGTCGAAAGTTCAAATTTTTTGTTGAAAGATCGTCTTGTGGTAGAAAATTATACTTCTTGGTTCAAAATTCATCTTTGTATGTAAAAAATTCAGCTATTTGGTTCAAAATTCAACTATTGTGTTGAAAGTTTAATTAATTCACTGAAAATTTAGCTTTTTTATTAAAGTCATTTTTTTTGGTCGGAAATTCAACTGTTCTATCAAAAAATCGTCTTTTAGTAGAAAATTAATTTTCTTGGTTGAAAATTCATATTTTTGTTTAGAAATTCAACTATTATATTAAAAGTTTAATAATTTTGTTAAAGCATCAACTATGTCATCTTTTTTTGTCAAAGGTTTAATTTTTTTTTTGGAAACTCGTCTTTCGATAGAAAATTAATCTTCTCAGTTGAATATAATTCCTTTTATGTTAAGAATTCATATAATTGGTTAGAAATTCAACTATTATGTTGAAAGTTTAATTTTTTTATTTTATTTTTTTGAAAATTCAACTATTTCATCTTTTTTTGTCAAAATTTTAACTTCTACGTTAAAAAGTCGCCTTTTGATAGAAAATTAATCTTACTAGTTGAATATTCAGCCTTTTATGTTAAAAAATAATCTATTAGGTTAGAAATTCAACTATTATAATGAAAGTTTCAATACTTGGTTGAAAGATCAACTATTTCATCTTTTTTTTTTGTCAAAAGTTTAACTTTTTTGTTGAAAAATCATCTTTTGATAGGAAATTAATCTTCTTGGTTCAAAATTCATCCTTTTATATTAAAAAATCATCTATTTGGTTCCAAATTCAACTATTGTGTTGAAAGTTTAATTATTTTGTTGAAAATTCAATCATTTTATCTTTCTGGTCAGAAGTTCAACTTTTTTGTTGAAAGATCATCTTTTGATAGAAAAATAATCTTCTTGGTTGAAAATTCAACTTTTTAAGTTAAAAATTCAGTTATTTGGTTGAAAATTCAACTATTTTGTTAAAAATTTAATGAATTTTCTGAAAATTCAACTTTTTTTTATTAAAGTCATATTTTTGGTCAAAAATTCAACTGTTCTATCAAAAAATCGTCTTTTAGTAGAAAATTAATTTTCTTGGTTGAAAATTCATGATTTTATTAAAAATTCAACTATTATGTTGCAAGTTTAATTATTTTGTTGAAAATTCAACTATTTCATCTTTTTTGTCGAAGTTTTAACTTATTCGTTAAAAATCGTCTTTTGATAGAAAATTAATCTTTCTGGTTAAATATTAATTCTTTTATGTTGAAAATTCATCTATTTGGTCAGAAATTCAACTATAATGTTAAAAGTATAATTCCTTTGCTGGGAATTCAACTGTTTGATATTTTATTATCGATTAATCTTCTTGGTTGAAAATTTATCTTTGTTAAAAAATTCGCTATTGGGTTGAAAATTCCATTATTTTGTTCATGTTATATTTCTTTATCGAAAATTCCACTTTTTGTTGTTGAAAAAATCGTCTTTTGGTAGAAAATTAATATTCTTGGTTGAAAATTCAACTATTTTGTAGAAAGTTGAATTACTTTGCTGAAAATTCCACTTTTTTATTGAAGTCATCTTTTTTGGTCGAAAGTTCAACTGCTCTGTCAAGAAATCGTCTTTTAGTGGAAAATTAGTTTTATTGGTTGAAAATTCGTCTTTTTATGTTAAACATTAATCCATTTGGTTAGAACTTCAACTATTATAACGAAAATTTAAATATTTTGTTGAAACATCAACTATTTTATCTTTTTTTGTCAAAAGTTTAACTTTTCTGTTGAAAGATCATATTTTGATAGAAAAATAATCTTCTTGGTTAAAAATTCAACTTTTTATGTTAAAAATTTAGCTATTGGGTTCAAAATTCAACTATTGTGTTACAAATTTAATTAACTTGCTGAAAATTCAACTAGTTTTATTCAAGTCAACTTTTTTGGTCGAAAATTCAACTGTTCTATTAAAAAATCGTCTTTTAGTAGAAAATTAATTTTCTTGGTTGAAAATTCATCCCTTTATGTTGAAAATTCATATATTTGGATAGAAATTCAACTATTATATTGAAAATTTAATTATTTTGTTGAAACATCAACTATTTCATCTTTTTTCGTCAAAATTTCAACTTTTTTTGTTGAGAAGTCATCTTTCGATATAAAATTAATCTTCTTTTTTGAATATTCATCCTCTTATGATGAAAATTCACCTATTTGCTCAGAAATTCAACTATTATGTTGAAACTTTAATTATTTTGTTGGAAATTGAACTACTTGAACTTTTTTTTATCGAAAGTTTAACTTTTTTTGTTTGAAAAAATCGTCTTTTGGTAGAAAATTAGTCATCTTGGTTGAAAATTCATCACTCTCGGCTAAAAATTAACTTTATTCTTGAACATCTAATTGTGTTCTAAGAGTTCTTTTTGGCTTGAAAATTGTAATATTTGATTAGTTTTATTCATGTTATATTTCTTTATCGAAAATTCAACTTTTTGTTTTTGAAAAAATCGTCTTTTGGTAGAAAATTTATTTCCTTGGTTAAAAATGCAACTATTTTGTTGAAAGTTTAATTATTTCGCTGGAAATTCCACTTTTTTATTAAAGTCATCTTGTTTGGTCGTAAACTCAACTGTTTTTTCGAAAAATCGTCTTCTGGTGGAAAATTAATTTTTTTGTTTGAAAAATCATCTTTGTATTTTTAAAATTTGGCTATTTGGTTAAAAAGGAAATTAATCTTCTACGATGAAAATTAATCTTTGTATGTTGAAAATTCAGTTTTTTGGTTGAAAATTTTACTATTTTGTTGGAATTTCAATCATCTCGTTAAAAATTCATAATCGGAAATGTAATTCATAGACGGCCCCTTAGATATTTTCAATTTTTTGTCGGATAATCATTAAAATAAAAGAAAATCTAATTTTTTTTTCAAATCTTAGTGATGTGTGTCCACTTATGAGTATAAATTAGCTTTATCGTTGGATGAAAAATATTTGTATTTGTACCAGCCAACTTACGTCCTTTTTTGTTGCATAAAGGCTTTCTTCCAATGATCACTCTCGCTAATGGCCTTCATTAATCTTGAAGCGAGTTCCGCTCTTGACTTAGCACTTTCCTCATCCAATTTCCGGTAATCTGTCGTGTCACAAATTTGTCTATGAAAATTTAAAATCCAGACGAATAGGAAATTCGGGACTATTGAAAAATCCCAACAAAAAAAATGCATGATCCTGGAAAATTCCCAAAGAAGAAAATGTTCGATATAGAAAATTCCCTGATAAAGAAATTCCGGAAAGTTTAGCATATTACCAATTGGAAAATTCCCGATCGCAAAAAATGTAGAATTTTTCGAATAAAATTGCCTGCATAAAAATTATGAATTATAAAATTTTAGATTCAAATGTTTTAAGAAAAATTTAAAGTATTTCAAAATTTGCTTCGAAATTTTGAAAGGATCTGAACATAATTTGGATAATCCTTGAAAATATTTCAGAACATTTGAAACAGAAGATGGGTTTTGAGATATTTCAAAAAAAGAAACTTTTCAAGAATTTTGAGAAAATTACAATGGAATACAAATTTTTCTTGTGATCCTTGGGAATGTTTTTGATGATTTTTTATTTTCAAGAGAAATTCGAAAAATATTT
The DNA here is from genome assembly GCA_932178445.1 of Andricus quercusramuli. NCBI lineage: Eukaryota > Metazoa > Arthropoda > Insecta > Hymenoptera > Cynipidae > Andricus > Andricus quercusramuli. The sequence continues at coordinate 143,191 of CAKNXH010001693.1, read as the reverse complement.
GAAATGCTTTCCTGAAATTTCAAAAAAAATGTTTAAAGATTTTTAAAGCTTTCATTTACATTTATTCGCAACATTTTAAAAAAATTCGTGTAAAAGTTTCGAAAATATTCGAAAATAAAACTAAACTTGAAAATTTTATATACAATTAAAAACAAAATTCATTTCTCAATTTCTTCCATATTTACATTCATATTCTAACATGAAATTTTCATTTTCGAAGATTTCGAACAGAAATTTCGAAGCTTTTTGGGCATTTTTAAATATTTCAAGAGAAAAAAAAACTGTTGTTTAAGATTTCTGGGGTACTTTCGAATGTTTTTAATTTTTGAAAAATTAATTTTCAAGGAAAGTCTGAGAATTCAAGAAATGTATGCAATTCAAGAAATTAAACAATTCAAGAGATTTAAAAGAAAATTTCAAACATTGTAGAAAAAATTCAAATAATTTTAGTAGATATTTAGAAGTAAAAAAATTAAATAACTCAAAATTTAAAAAGATTTCAGGATATTAAAAGCAAAGTGTAGTTTTCTAAAGATTTGGAAACATGATTTTAAACTTTTTAAGCATTTTGAAAGGTTTTAAGGAAATACAGAATTTTTCTTCAGATGCCTGTGTACATTTTTGAAGATTTTTCGTTAATAGTATTTATTTTTCAAGAAAATTTCAGGAGATTTCAGATTCTTAAAAAGATTTAATCAAATTTTCAAGAGAATCTGGAAGATTTCAAGGCATTTTTTATTTTGAAATACTTTTCAAAATTTTAGAAAAAATTATATGAAGTTTAAAAGATATTTAGAAAATTTTGAAAAATTCAGAAGTAATTTTGAACTCAAAGAAGTTTTCAAAATATTCAAAATAGAATGTGGATTTATGAAGATTTCAAACAAAAATTCAGAAGATTTTCAATAATTTTGAAAGGTTTAATATTTCCAATGAAAATTCAAAAAAAGTTTCAAAGATGCAAAGAAAAATCTGGGAAAAATAAGGAAATTAGTTTGATTATAAAGGATTTTTTTTATTGTAGAAAAAATTCCAATGAATTTGAAAGAAATTTGAAAAATCATCTTAAATTTAAAAAGACTTTCGAAAAATTGGGAGAAATATGTAGATGTTTGAAAATTTTGAAACATTCGAGGAATTCCCAAAGGTTTCTGAAGGATAAAGAACTTTCCTGGATATTCCCGGAAAAATTTTGCATGATCTTTTATTTAAAAAAAAATTATTTTTTGAGAAAATTAAAAAAAAATTGTTAGGAATTTTCGAAAAAATCTGGAGGATTTTAGGGCAATTTGTTTCGATCTGAAAGATTTTTTAAAAATTTAGGAATAATTCGATTCAGAGAATCAATTTTCAAGTTTAAAATTAATCTTTTTGTTGAAAATTATTCTGTTTCGATCGAAAGATTGACCATTATATTTTTCATACAGAATTCATTTTTTGTGGTGAAAATTTTAATTACTTGGTTAGAAGTTGAACAGCTTCAAAATAAAAAATTAATTTTCTGGGTAGGAATATAATATTCTTAGTGCAAAATTTGTATACTTGGTTGAAAATTAAACCGATTAGTTGAAAATTAATTTTTTCGTTACAAATTAATATTTTTTGTTTAAAAAATCAATGAATTTGGTAGAAAATGCGACCTTTTCCGCAAAATTTTACCTTTTATATTTTTAAAAATGCAACTGGTTGAGAATTCATTTTTTCTGGTTGAAAAGTAACTTTTTGTTGAAATTTTAAGTTGAGATATCTTAAATTTTCAAAAAAAATTTCGAATTGTCATAAGAATCATAGAAAATTTAAAGAAATAGCCAGATAAACCTAAATAATAAATATATATTTATTCTAAATTTTCATTTTGTATTCTGGGTCATTTTGTACTTTGGGTGCTTTATCAGTCGTCCGCAAAATTCTATTCTCTACAGAAAATTTTTCTTCAATTTAATAAAAATCTCAATTTTTTTTATAAATAATTACTGTCAGGGTTAGGTCTGGCTGGCATTTTTTTTTAAATAAGCATTCGAAACTTACCCTGAGATTCAAGTGTTAGTAAAGTAATTTCGTCCTCCCTTTCTTGTTGAGTTTGCAAACTGATTTGAAACGCGTACTCTAGCTGCATAAACTTATTTCTAACATCACAAAAACTTCTATGTAATTTTTCCAATTCTTCTTCTCTTTCTTGAAGTCTTTTTGCTAAATGTCGCGAGTAAGGATCCATTTTTATTGGTATCAGTTTGTCTTACTAAACAAAATTATTAAAATAAATTCATTTAGGACTTTGCTTAACATCTGTCAAAATGGGACTTAATATTTTCTTTGACTCTATTTTCTGATGATTTTCTTTTGTTTTTAATTTTATAATCATACACAATTTCAAACCTAAGCAAAATCAATACTTATTTTGATTGACTATTTATTCTTGGGATCATTTATTCTGAAGTGTATATAAATTTAATTTTTCTGAAACTCTTGAAAATAAAATAAAATTATATTTTTGAAAATTTCAGATATGTCTCATCCAAAGCTCAGCAAACGATTTTATCTTTAGACAAATAGTCAAATGTTTAGACAAAGAGTATGAATTAAAAAAAAGTTAATTTTTAATTAAGGTAATAAATTTTCAACCCAAAAAAAAGACTTTTCAGCAAAGTAGTTCAGCTTTCATCCAAGTAGTTGCATCCTGAACCAAAAAGATAAATTTCCAAACAAGAAGATACATTTTCTATCTAGAAAGACGAAATTCCAACTAAAATGATGAATCCCTCACCAAAAAATTACTTTTCAGCGAATTAGTTCAACTTTCAACCAAGTAGTTTAGTTTTCAACCGAATGAGATAAATTCTTAACAAAAAATGTAACAGTTCATACTTCAATCTTAAAAAATTCCAAATTTTAATCATAAATACTTGAACCAATGAAAGAGAAATAATTTCAGCAAAATAGTTAAATTCTCAAACAAAAATATAAATTTGTAACCAAGAAGATTAACTTCATATGAAGAAAATATGAATTTGTATCTAAAATGATGAATCCTCAAAAACAAAAAAGAGATTTTTGCAAAGTAGTTCAACTTTTAACCAAGTATTTTGATTTTTAACCGGAAAATATATATTTAGAATAAAAATGTAAAAGTTCATTTTTCTATCCAAAAAGATTTCAATTGTAACTAAAAAAAAGTTCAGTATATCAAGGAAGAATTCAAAAATATAGTTGAATCCTGAAAAAAAGACTAAATTTCAAACAAGAAGATTAATTTTCGTGGCAAAAAAATAGGAATTTTGAACTAAAATGATGAATCGTACAGCAAAATAAAATTACTTTCTAGCAAAGCATGTAGTTGAATTTTTAACAAATAAAATTAATTATCATCTAAAAATCTAATGATTGATATTTCAATTCAAAAATATATTAATTTTGATTGAAAAACTGTTTACTTAATTAGAAAGATATTTCAACAAAATAGTTGAATCCACAACCAAAAAGATAAATTTTCAACCAAAAAGATTGATTTTCTGCAAAAAAAGACGAATTTTCAACTAAAATGATGGAACGTAAAAAAAAATTACTTTTTAGCAAAATAGACTAACTTTTCACCAAGTAGATAAATTTTCCAGCAGAAAATATGAATTCTCAACTAAAAATATAATATTTCATATTTTAATCCGAAGAGATTCCAATTTTAAATGAAAAACAAAGTAATTTATTAAAAAGTATATATTTGAACGAAATAGTTGAATGCACAACAAAAAAGAAAAGAATTTCCGACGAAGAATGTTAATTTTCTGCGAACAAAAAACAAAAAACACGTAGTTTAGTTTTTAACCAAAAAAGATTGATTCTCAGCGAAAAATGTAATTATCTATATATCAATGCAAAGAAATTTCAATTTTGAATCAAAAATAGTTTAATTTAGTTGAAAAAAATTAAATAAAAATTTTCAACGAAATAGTTAAATCCTTGACTGGAAAAATCAATTTTTGAACAAGAAGATTAATTTTCCACCAAACAGGCGAACTTCCAACAAAATAGTTACGTTTTCATAAAAAAAGATTAATTTTAAGCTAAAATGAATTTTTAATGGACCCACTTTAACTCTTACCCTAGAATTTCAAATTTCGACAGAAAAAGTTGAATCCTCAACCAAAAATGATTTTGATTTTAGACCAAACAGTCGCAATTTTGATTGAAAATTATTTTAATTTTCCACCAAAAAAGATGAATTTTGAGTTCAAAAAGACGAATTCTCAACATAATTGTTGTATTTTTAACAACAAAAATTGTCCAGAAAAAAAAATATTTTAGGCAAATTATGATTGGAAGGGAAAAATAGTTTTTAACATAAAATAAAAATTTCGAATCATCATTTAATTTTGAATTCTCTTTGTTGATTTGCTTCAAGATTAAATAAATTAATATAATTTTCTTAAGTTCCGCGAGAAAATTCAAAAATATTTCTAAAGATTTCAGATATGCAATGTCAAAAAAGTATCTCGAAAATTTCTGAAAAAATTTTTACTGTCGGAAGAATTGATCTTTTTTAGTTGAACATTAAGATATTTGATTGGAAATTCATCATTCTAAGTTAAAAATTCAACTACTTAATTGAAAATTCATGTTTATGGTTGAGAATTCAATTATTTTGTGAAACATCAATCTACTTTGAAGAACATTTATCTATATTCTTAAAAATTCGTTTTTTTGTGTGGAAAATTTCGTTAAAAATTAAACTATTTTGGTGAAAAATATGACCATTTTGTTGCAAATTCTTTTTATTTTTAGTTCAAAATTAATTTTTTCAACAGTAGAATATTCAACTATTTAGTTAAAAATTAATGTATGTTATTGAATTTTTTTGTAGAAAATTATTTTCCTACGTGGAAAATTCACCTTCTTGGATTGAAATCCTTTTTTGTTTGGTTGAAAATTATTTCCTTTAAATTAAAATGTAACTGTTTAATTTTTGAATAATTTTTTTATTCGAAAATTCAACTTTTGGCTGAAGATTAATGTATTTTGTTAAATTTCTTGTTGTAAAAAAATATTATTTTCGGTTGCTGGTTTAAATAAATCGTTGAAAATTCAATTACTTTGTTAAAAATTTCATTTTTGGTTGGAAACAAACTATTTTGTTGAAATTTTTTTCCTAAAACTTAATTTCGTTGAATTAAAAATATACTTATTTCTTTTTTGATGGAAAAATTATAATTTATGGTGAGAAATTTAATTATTTTTTGAGAGATTATCTTTTTCCGTTGAAAATTCATTTACTTGGTGGAAAATGTCTGTCATGACCATGTTTTAAGGAGTTGTTTCCTCTCGACGAACGTGAATTAAAAATTAATTTTGGAACTAAAAAAAATTATTTAGTTTCAGCTAGTTGGCCCATAATTGGACGGAAGCCCAGCATGAAGAAACCAACGTACTTTATTATTATATATTGTATTTGCAGTATCCCTTCGTCCGTCGTACTTTTTTCCAAGGTGAGGAAGAGAGAGGTAATGAGGGAAGGAAAGTAGGGGAAATAAGGTGGAATTGAGGGATGGAAATTAGAGGAAGTAGGGGACTGAGGGTGGGGAAGTAGAGGGTATGTGGGGAGATGAAAAAAGATAAAGTAGAGGAAGTGCTCGGAAATGTGGGGAGGAAAAGTAGGAGAAGTGAGGAAAGTAAGGGTAGGGACAGTAGCGGAAATGATGGGAGATTAGGAAAGGCAAAGTAGGGGAAATAATATAAAACTTCATCACCTGGGAAATTATGGGAAATAATAAGAGAGGAATTAGGTGAAATAAGGGGAAATTAGGGGAGGAGAAGTGTGTCTTGTATTGGAAATAAGGGGAAATTATTATTATTATTATTTAAAAAATAAGGGAGGGAAAGTAGGGGCAATGATGGAAAATCAGGTAAGTGGAGGTAGGGGAAAGAAAATGAGACTACTGATAGTGTGGGGTAGTTAAGTTAGGTGTGTGGAGGAGTTTGGATGAGAGAAAAAAAGATACAAACACTGTCATATGCGAACGATATAGTGTTGATGGCAGATGATGGAGAAGGGGTAGCTGGCTTAATTACAGGATTGGAAAAATATTTAGATGGGAAGAGGTTGAATTCAAATGTAGAAAAGGCAAAGATAATAAGGCTTAGAAAAGGAGGGGAAGAAAGAAAGGATGGACAGGACGACGAAAGGGAGTAAAGTAAGAAGAAGTAAGAGAGTTTGAATATTTGGATATACCTTGCAAACAACAGGATACCATATAGCTCGTATGAAGGAAATGATGAAAAAAGCTGCAGGAGTAATAAAACCGATGAGGGGAATAGGAAAAAGGAGGTACATAAGAATATTGGAGAAGCAAAATGTGGTTAAACGCAAAGGAATAAATTAAATACTAGATAGGTTTGAGACGAAGCTAAGGAAAGTTAAGGGAGGAGGGTCACCGAAAGAGTGGAGGAGGTAGAAGAAAAGAGAGGAAGGGCGATAGAATTACTGAGATTAGAGAAAGGAAGGGGGAAGTTCTTCAGTGCCAGAGATATTGGAGAGGGGCCTAAAGTAAATTATAAAGAATTGGAGAAAAGAGAAAGGGAAAGACAGTTATTGGAAAGATGGGGGATGATTGAGGAATAAAAATATAATGATTGGTACAAGATGATAAAAAAGAAGGACGACCAAAGTATTCAGAAAATTGATGGGGAGAGTGAAGAGAGACGAGAATAGCAATTTAGATTGGGGAATGAAGTGCAGGTAGAGGTGTATTGAGGAGAAAAGAGAACACAAAATGTAGAATCTGTGAATGGAAGGAGGAAACATGGGAGCGTGTATGAGAAGGATGTAGGAGAAGAATGGAAGATAAATAGAGCTGGTAGAAGAATTTGGTAATGATTCTAAAGGAGGATGTATTTGGTGAGGATTGAATGAAGAAGTTGGAGGTCACCAATACGTTCAAGATCGCGCTATCCTAAAAATAGAAATTTGGATTTAGATATATGTAGTCATGTACATAGGTGCGAATAGTGAGGATTAGATAATATTAAATAAGTGGGAAGATGTGAGAAACGGAGGTCACGTAAACCATTAGGGGACACATTATGAACAAATAATCAGGAGAGGTGGTGGTAGTGGAATTGAGTGTAAGTTCAAAGAATTAGAGGAAATGATGAGAAATGAAGATGAGTAGGGGAAGGGAAGTAAGGGATGGAGAGTGGAAGTAGGGGAAGGGGAATTTTAGCTGGGCAAGCGAGGGAAGGGGAAGTAGAAGAGGAAGAAGTTGTGGAAAGAGGGGAAGGCTTGGTGAAGGGTGAACTAAGGGGGTGGGAAGAAGGATGAGTAAGTGGAGCAGGGGGGATGTTTGAAGGACCTAATTTAGCTAATTAACGCAGCAACTACTTTGAATAATTTTTTTTTTTAATATATATTCTAGCTTGATTAGAGTTGCTGCAAATTTTGAAAACCATCACAGTGTTAAAGGTATTCGTAACTCTTCCTGGTGTGTTGTGCTTTTAGTTATGCAGGAATATTAGCTCGGAGGCAGGATTTCCTGCCTTTTAGTGAAGGGTTTCCAGACACCTTCGGCTAACATAGTTTATCCTTTGAGAACTTTCTGCTACACGTTCATGAAAAGCATTTTTCGAATAGAGACCGTCCTCCGTATGAAATTATGAAGGACGCAACATTCTTCAAAATATTTGTCTCATTGAAAAATATCGAGCGAGTCACTCTCATTGAAACAGAGTTCCTTTCAGAAATTCCAATTCTGCGGAATAGTTCCCTGTAATTAGGTCAATACTGAATGGGCTTCAAATTGTGGTGAAATGCGATTGTGGTGTTTACACTCACATGCTAGTGCAACTTGCGTCCGAAATTTAAATAGTCGAACTGATTATTCTTTTTACAAGAAAATCCGGAATACAGAATTCTTATTTATTATTTTTCAGATTCATTATATTTTATATGATTTAGCTGTGTTTATATTTTTTTGGTCACTATCATTCCTAGAGACCAAAGAGATAAATTTTCAACCAGGAAGATGATAATTTTCTGTCAAAAAAGATCAATTCTGAACAGAATACGTAAGTTTGTAGCAATAGTTGAATTTTCAAATAAAAATAAAATTTTCAACCAAAAATTGAACATTCTGAATTTTGATTAAAGAGCTCATTTGCAACCAAAAAACGAGGACAAGATTTCAACAAAATAGTTCAATTTGAAACCAAGAAAATGAATTTTTAATCAAAAAGGTGAACTTCTAAGTTAAAAAAATTAACTATCAGCAAAAAAAAAAAAAAAAAAAATTTTTAACTAAAATGATGCATCTTCAAACAAAAATTGCAATCGAATAGATTACCTTTCAACCAATCAGATGAATTTTCGGAAACAAAAAATAATTTTCCTCTAAAAAAAAAAACGAATTTTCAACAAAAAAGTGAATTAATGACTATATTTGTAACCAGACAGCGATTTTCACCTGAAAAACAATTCAAAAAGTAAGTTTTGATTAAAAAATGTAATAAATTTTTATAATAATTTTATGAATGATAAATTATGAATGTACATTTTTTTTCGAAATTAAAAACTGTGGAATTTAACAAAAACCGATTAATTATTAAGATGAAAAGGCTCATTTTTAACTATAGAGGATTCAATTTTCCACAAAAGAGATTAACTTTTGAAGCTTAAAGACGAATTTCCAAGAAAAGATGTAATTTTCAACCCAAAAAGAATGAGTTTTTAAACAATTTCATGAATTTTCAAGAAAATAATATAATTTCAATCCTAAAGATGATTTCTTCAACAAAAATATAAAAGTAGACTTCCCAACCATAATGGATTAGGAAATTAACTTTCATTCAAAAATAATTGAATTTTAAGTTAAATTTTATTTTCAAACTCAGTTCGCAGATAACCGGAAAAACAAGAGAAAGGGAAAAAGAGGGAAATAGGGGAAAAACTGTCAAACTTGCGATAAGTGAATAGGAATTCAGTTGAAAATTCAGCAATTTGTTTAAAGAAAATAAATGTATTTTATGATAGTTTGCGTTTTTTGGTTCAAAATGTAATTGTTTGGCTGGAAATTAATTTCTTGTTGGTGTTGAAAATTCAAGTACTTAGTAAAAGGTAGAATTATTTTGTAAACATTTATTTTTTGGTCAAAGATGCATCATTTGAGTCGAAAATTCAACTTTTTGGTAAGAATTTTAACTATTTTGTTGGAAATTCAGTTTTTTTTATATAATCCACTTTCAACTAAAAATGTCAATATTCTGATTTTAATTGTAAATTTCTCTGTTTTCAGTTGAAAATTCAGCTATTTGTTTGAAAATTAATGGATTTTGGAAATTTTTTTTTTTAAGCAAATTATTCTTCTAGCTTGAATATTCAAAATCTTGGTTTATAATCAATTATCTTTTAGTAGAAAATTATTTTCTTGAACTGAAAATTTAGCGTTTTCATTTTTGACTCTAAATTAATCTTTTTCAGTTGAAGATTTTGATATTTCAATACGAATTAATATAATTTTTTTTTAAATTTGTGGTTTTCATTTTCTTGGTTCATGGTGCTATACTTTAGTTGAAAATTCATCGTCTTTTTTAATTCCTGTAACTTGATTGAAAATTTTACTGTTTGGTAGAGAATTAATCTTCTGGGTTGAAAATTCATGTTTTTGTTTGAAAATTCAACTTTTTGGTAGAAACTTAATCTACTTTGTTAAAACTAAAGAATAATAGTTCAAATTGGAAAACTAAACACTTTGTTAGAAAACTGGACATTCTGTTGAAAAATAAAGTGAATATTCTACTACATATTTTTTGACTACAGGATTTTGAATTATCCAATTTTCATAATTCCATTCTTAAGTTATTCAATTTTGAAATAGTTTCATTTTCAAAATTTTACTCGGACGCAAATTTTAATACTCCTAATTCAAAAGAGTTTTTTTTTTAAATGACTCAGGCAATGATTTCAAGTTTAATTTGAAAACTTTTGTGGGACGACATGGAATCGTAGTTCATCAGAAAATTCCACAATACTCAAGTATAACAATATCATATGGGGGTTTTGGATAATTTTTTGAATATGTTTATTGCATTATTCAAATGATTTTTTTTTTAAATTTTAAAACTTAGCACAAACGGTTAGTTTTTCATTTTATATTGAAAATGTGTGCCCCTTTTTACATTGTGATCCTGCAATATGAGAAATTAAACTTCCAAACTGGAAACTTTTAAGGTTTTCTATAATTTTCGAAATGAATATCGAATAATGAAAGCCAGCTTTAATTTTGTGGCACCAAATTTTCAAACTTCGAAATAGAAATGTCTAAAATATTTATTTTGGGTCTTTTAGGATACTAAAAAACTTCAGGTCCAATGAGAAATGTGCAGGGTTATTCGATTGTGAAAACTAACCTTCGACGATAGGTTTTACATTTAAAAAAATTATTATTGAAATACAGGTAATGCAATGGAAAAAAATGAAAAATTTGGCAATTTCACCTGTTGTAAAAATAAACTTCTTGATTAACATTTGTAAATGAAGTTACTTGCACTTCTGTCAAATGCAAATTTCATTACTAATGAAAACGCCTGGATTTGGTTAAATAACATTTCAAATTATTTCAATGTAACACACACTATACGTTAATATGGATTAAATGTAGCCAGAAGGCAAAGCCACTGAGAAGGCAGACACTTTCACTTAATCCAATTTATTGATAAAATGACTCAATAATTATGGTTTGATGTTATTACACAAATTGTTAAAAGGAATTTAGTGTAGACAAGAAGAATTATTACACCTGTTGTGAAATTTGGTTGCTGGCTCCGCACGCATGAGGCTTCCGTTTCTCTCTCCCCATTTGTACTAAATTTTCGCCGTGTGACCCACCGATAATCAGAATGAAATTCATACGCCACACTATTAAATGTTATCTAGTCCGATCGTACAAATTAAATTTCACTGCGTGAACGAGTCCTGAACACCGAAAGCGCGCGGAAAAGCGGTCAGTCACCGCTATACGCGTTTAGCGAGCCCCACTCGTCCAGTTTCGAAGCCACGTGAATCGAAGCGGCCAATGGGACGGAGCATCGGCCCCCACCGCAGGGCCTCCCACCACCATCCAACGCTACATGAGGTGGGGAGTAGGCCTTAAAAGCTCGCACACGGGAGCGACAGACAAGCGTCTGCCGATAAGCCAGCTATTTTCCTTCCTGATTGTGCGCGTGCGCGTGAATGTGACGCCGATTTTGAAAGCTTGTCTCACCTCCTCTATTGGTGCACTCGCCTTGCGTTAGGCAGGTTTATGAATATATGTCACATAATTTATAGAATACATTAATTAAACTTCTCAATCATGAAATGTACAATTATCAAACTGCGTCCTTTTACGAATAGTTTCAAAATATAGACCTTGATATAATTAAAATCAACAAAATTATGAAAGTTTAAGGAAAAAAGAACAACATTCTCAATTTTGAATACTTCCTTAGTTTTTGTGTTTTTTCAAAAATTATTTTAGAGTTTTTTTAACACCTTGAACAACCGATACTATAATTTTCACTCGAATTACTAACAGTAGCTAAAATTCTCCAGATGATTTGACATGGAATCGTAAACAAACAGTTGCGAACACTGATGCAAGAGAGAGATGAATCTGCATTTCTAATTATGGTGGACAACTTTGTGAAGGGTTTAGCAGCTGATCCAACTAAAGCTGAATTTGCAGATTACTTCAAAGTTTATTATTTGAAGAAAACCAAGGCTTGGGCTCATTGGTACAGATTAAATTGTGGACTCAATACAATATGTACAAAAGTCAAGGACATGAGATCAAGGCATCGAACAAGTGACAGCTTAGATGTCAATACTATAACGGAAAATGAAATGGGGTGAAGTGCACCATCATCATATAGCCAGAAAATCTATGTAATTGAAAGAAGACTACTTGAGTGTGTTTTTAGACTGATTTGTGGTGACATCTTTTGTGTTTCCGTTTATATGCTCCTTTTCTTTCTGAAAATTTTTATAAATGTCCACACCTGTGACTAATTCATTTATTTTTTATTTCAGTTTGGAATATGTAAGCCATCGATAATTCTTCAGAGGCAAAGGAGCAGGAAGAATCAAGACTTCTTGGAATTTTGTCGAGAAAGAAGAAGGCAAAATCATTGGATGATGACAAGGAAAAATTCAAGTTCGATCTGTGCAAACTTGTGGATGAAATCCAGACTATTAAGCAATTTGAAGCGCTAAAAAAGTATATTACTTCAGTTCGACTGATATTAGCAGCTCTCCAGAGCTTTGAAGGGACGAATCTGAATCCTGCGACCCCTTTGGTTCCCAGCAACAAAAATATCAGTCAGCAGCGAACGCTGTATAAAACTAAAAAAAACAAGCGTCAAGAATGGAAAAAATGGAAATTTTCCACGCCTGATGCCCAAGAGGCTAACGATATTGCAATTAATTTATTGCAAGATCTGTTTAATCTTGTTTCAATGAAAACTTGTATATTTTTGTATATTCCTAATGTTATTTAAGAGATCAGCTGAAGTCATTTTTACAAATGCATTAAAATTTGTTTGTGTGTGATATTGTGGAAAATCGTGCGAACTTTGTCTATCTGTGAGATTGTGCAATTTGTATTTATACCGAATAACATAATGGTTGATATTTTGGTACAAAGACAGATTTTTCCGTTATTAAAGACCAATTTTCAACCACAAAGATTAATTTTCCACTATGAAATACAAATTTTTATTACTTTAATATTTTAACCATTTTTATTTCATTCATTCTATTTACTGAAACTGAATTCTAAATGAGGTTTGTGTGTTTTCCTGACACAAATATTTTTGTAGAAAAGAACAGATAAATTTTTAGGATATATCTATGGTATTTAATTAAAAATATTTTTTATTATTATAAAATTTGGAAAGTTCCTTTTAAAAGATGATTTAATATCTTTGCAAGATTTCTTCTGATTTCCAATCACGTAGTTCAAGTCTCCCATGTGTTTCAGGATGCAATCTAGAAAATAATTGGCTGTCATCGCACAAGAAAACAGAGTACTTTGCAGTAAGAAGCTCAATCCTTCCATTCCAAACTTCTGATTTCGACAAGGGCAACAAGAAATTTTTATTTGAGACAAGATTGGATATGCTATTCTTGAATCCGCGTTTCTTTTTGTTAATGGAAACCAGTAATTCACCAAAGAGAATGAAATATTAAATTTAATTTTATGCAAAACCGTTATTGTTTATAAGCATGAGTCGGAAATTTGGTTTTTAATTTTTTTTTTTGCCAGTTTTTGTATGAAATTTGCATGGTTCCGTTCAAGAATTTTATTTCTGGGCTGATGATCATAATCTCAAGTGCAGTTTTCTCCACATTTCACTTACCCCCAGAAGTAAAATTTGTTTGTCTTCCTAAAGTCGAAAATTTTGTTTATAATATTTTATGGCTTCTTGTGGCAATAGGTTTTCTTTTAGTCAAAAATCTGAAGGAAAAATTTTGTTCGTTCTATTAAAACATTTACCTTCTATGCCCGAAATAGTAAGTGCGTGGTTATTTTTCTGCAGACTTGATTGCCAAAAATTTTATTTACAACTTTTTTCTGTCTCCTTGGGGTAACAGGTCTCTAGATCCAAAGGCGAAAAATGTGTTACATATTCTGAGTGTATACGTCTAGAAGAAACAAGTTAAATGCTTCACCCTTTTCCACGTGACTTATCATTCGATCAAGCATAAAATACAACATACGCCGTATGAATATAAATTCATGCAGAAAAATAAACACGTATTTCTCCCTGCATATGATCGAATAAATGATAGAGTTTGAAGAAATATAAATCTATCATATTTTTACATCTTAAATATGATAAAATGTATAAAATATTTTTTATGTATGAGAAATAGCTTGTTTTTTGAAACTATTTACTATGACAAGTTACTTTTTTTGGTAATGATAAATACAAGGAAGTTACTTTTGTTAATAGGAGGCTGTCCATAAATTACTCTAACTACTAAAGGGGAAGGGAGCGTTGAAATTTACAGTTGAAAACAAGGAGGGGGGAAGGTACTGGAAAAATTCAACTATTTTGTTAAAAGTTGAATTATTTTGTTGCATATGTATCATTTTTCTCTTTAAGTGTAATCTTTTTAAAAAAAAAATGCAACTACTTAGTTGAAAGTTGGAATACTTTTGTCAAAAAATAATACTTTCGTCAAGAATTCATATTTTTGGATGAAGATTCATCTCTTTCGTTGAAAATTGAACTGTACCATTTTTAGAAAATAAATCTCCTTGGTTACAAAATCATTTTTTTGGTTGAACTTTTTTGTTAAGAAATTGAATTTTGTATTAAAGATTCATAATTATATTTAGAAATCAATCTCTTTGGTTGGAAATGTATTTTGTTGAGAATTTGCTTTTCCTGTCATTAGGAATCAACTTCTGAACTGAAGATTCCATTTTTCGTTTGAACTTGTTATTTTTAATTAATAATTGACTTTTTCTAGTTGAAAATTAAACAAGGTTTTACAAAAAATGCATACATTTTGTTGAAAATGTGTCTTCCTTGGTAGAAATGTAATCCTCAATCCCTTTGTGTTGAAAATTCAAATAGTTGGAAATTAATCTATTTTGATCCAGAATTGAACTATTTTGTTGAAAATTCGTATTTTTGGTTGAAAAATCAAATAGTTGGTTCAAAGTTTGACTACTTTTTTAAAAGTTTCTACAACTGATTCATCATTTTAGTTTAAAATTGATCTATTTTAGAGAAAATTGGTCTGTTTGGATTGAAAATTCAACAACTTGGTTACAAATTCGTCTCTTTTGGTTCAATTTAACACGTTGAAAATTCTTTTTGTTTTAAAATTAATTTTTTCAACTAAAAATTATGAGAATGCTATTTTTGGTTTGAAAAAATCCTTCGTAGTTGAAAATGCAACCAATTAGTTTGAACTTCACCTTGCTTGATTGAAAATTCATCTGTTTAGTTGAGGTTTGAACTAGTTTTAAAAAATTCCTCTTTTGGTAGAAAATTCATCATGTTACGGTAGAAAAGTCGACTTTCTTGGTTGAAAATTTATCTTTATCTATTGAAACTGTTTGGTTGAAAATTAATTTTATTGTTGTTGAAATTCCGTCTTTTTGGTTTTAAAAATTAATCTATTTTGTTAGAGAATCGTCTTTGCTCGGAAATTCGACAATTTTGATAAAGTCATCTTTTTTGGTAGAAAAGTCACCTTTTTTGGTTGAAAATGTACTTTGTTTGCTTTAATGTTTAACTGTTTATTCGTAAATTCAACTATTTGATTGAAAATTAATTTGGCTCTTGAAAATTAATCTTTTTGTGTTTTAAATTTAATCTACTTTGTTAAAAAGCCTTCTTTGGTTATAAATTCTACTATTTCGATAGAAATGCAATATATTTCTATTGGGAATCTCAAGAGTTAAAAGTGTTATACATTGAATTCAATATGCGGTACTCAGATTAATTTTATCCAAAAGAATTTGTGCCCCTATTATCCCCCTAATTTCGTGAAGAGTGAAAAAAATTACGTTACTTTTTCGGGAATTTTTCTATAATGAATTTCTAATGATTTTTTAGCGATTCTAGGGAAACCCTTTATGGGAAATCATTATAAGAAAATCAGTATAGAAGAAAATTATCTTAAGAAATTCCAAGAATAGAGGCGAAAATGAACAAATTGAAAACGAAATATTTATTTATTTATCGCAGTGTTTTAAAAGATTTTTAGGGATTTCTTGGAGAATAAATTGTAAACAATGAAATTTCAAGGGATTCCTAGCAGTTCTATAGATTTTAAAGGATTTCAGGGTATTTCAAGAAATTTCACAAGATTTGAAGAATTTTATTGCACCTCCAAGTGTTTTAAGGGGTTAGAAAGATTTCTGAAGATTCAGAATAGTGTTTTTAGAGAGCTTCATTCCGTAATTGAAAATGTATATTTAAGGGATTTCAAATGATTTCTACTCATCCCAATGGATTTGTACGATTTCCAATGATCTAACAATATTTGAAGATTTTTCTATAGATTTTTGGGAAATAAGTTAAATTAAATTAAAAGGGATTTCAACTGATTTCTGCAAAGGTTTGAGGAATTAATTAAAATTTTATTTCATTTTCAAGGAATTTCAGGGGATTTCAACTTATTTCTAGAGATCTTTAGGGAATATATGAAATTTTCCTTGTAGCGATTTTTGCGGATTTCAAGAATTTCAACACTTCAGGGCTTTTGAAAGATTTTCAAGGAATTACAAAAATTTTAAGGGATTTAAGAATTTCGTTGAATGTCCAAGGATTTCACGAGATCTTAAAGATTTTTACGTTATTGAACAATTGTTTCTAGAAAATTTTGAGGAATAAATCTAATCTAATTTTTACTGAAAGGATTGCAAATAATTTCTACTTATTTCTACATATTTTAATAGGTTTTTATGATTTCTAAAGATTTCAAGGGATTGTAAAGTATTTCAACCAATTCATAGAGAACTTTAGAGAATAAATTAAATTTCATTCTTAGGTTTTTTTTTCGCGGATTGAAAAAATTTCGAGGGATACGAAGGAATTACAAAAATTTCAATGAATTCGATTGATTTCGGGTTATTTTGAAAGAATCCAAAGAATTTCCAGAAATTTACAAAATTTCAAAGAATGTCCAGAAATTTTTCAAAATTTCAGACGATTTCAACAGAATTCTACAAGATTTACGGAATTTGTTTAATTTGCGATTATTTCAAATATTTTCGGGGATTTGACAAATTTCAAGGAATTTCAAAGAATTTCCAGCGAACTTTAGGGGGTAAAATTTATTTTATTTCCAAAGAAATTTTACGGATTTTAAACGAATTCACAAGATTTCGAAGGATTTTCATGGATTTTAATGAAATTTTATGTGATTTTGAAGATATGTAGGGAATTCTCAGATTTTTTCTATCTGTAGGGGAAGTGAGGGTAGGAGAAGTTAATGTTGGTAGGGGAAGGAATGAAGTGGAAGCAAATTTAAGGAGTAAATTTAAGAGGAAGTCTGGAAAGCACACTTTCCTTACTTTCTCTCCAGAGTGAAAGTAGGGGAAGTGAGGGGTGGTATTTAGGTGAAGGTGAGAAGGTCCAGCGAATTGAGGGTGAGAAGGGGTGACGAAGTGAGGGTGGATAATCATGTTAAAGGAATCGAGAAGGTAAGAGGAGGGTGAAGTGAGAAAGAACGGGCAGGGGAAGTGGGGGAGCGAGGGAGAGAGTAAGTAGAGGATGTGACGGGAGGTGAAGTAGCGGAAGTCAGTAGAGGGAATCAGGGGACGTAGGTTTGGAATAGAGGGGAAATCAAGAGGTGGGTAATTAGGGGAATTGAGGGAAGAGGCAGTATTGAATAGAATGTAAGTGGGGCGGCAAAGTTAGGGGCGGAGAAGTAGGGTAGGTGTAGTGACGGGTGGGTGAGAAGAGGAGGAGAAGGGGAGGGCCAGTAAGAGAAAGGGAGATTTGTACGACTCAAGGCGGTGAGCGTAAAAAATGAGTCAAAAAGTTTTGTAAAACAGTTGCATAAATTGAGAACTGTGTCTTTTCTGAAGTTCCTCGTAGGAGACTCTGGAGGACCTAGTAGGAGTCTCTGGATGCCTTAGTGGGAAACTCTGGAGACCCTGTAGGAGGCTCTGGATGCTCTC
Source organism: Andricus quercusramuli (assembly GCA_932178445.1). Lineage (NCBI taxonomy): Eukaryota > Metazoa > Arthropoda > Insecta > Hymenoptera > Cynipidae > Andricus > Andricus quercusramuli. The sequence goes on along the minus strand of CAKNXH010001693.1, from coordinate 125,525 downwards.
GTAGAAGCCTATGGAGGACCTTGTGGGAATCTCTATGAGCTCTTCTTAAGAGTGCTTCCTCGGAATTTCAGATTCACCGAAAAAGCAGCCGTGGCGACTTTTTTTTATTATAAAGAGAGATAAACAAATAAGTATAGAAGTAACGATAGAGACTTTTTTGTAAACGTAACTAAAAAAATGTACATGTAACAGTTTAGATAACTAGTTCCTTTTAATAAGTTGCTTATACATAGCTGATATTTGTGATTCACTTTTAAAGCTGGGCTTTAAACATTTGAATTCATGCTCGTAAACTGTCTGACCATACACATACTTTTATCACTTGGCCGACTACATAATAAGCTTTCCACTGTAATCTCGATACGTTTAATGAGATTACTGGATACACAGTAACGCCTGACCCTAAAGCCCGTCACTTTGTGTATTCAGCAAATGCGAGCTACGTCATTCACGTGCACTTAATTTGAATTAGTGAAATCCTCTGGATTTACCTCTTATCTGGAACTAATTTCATTTAGCAGCAATGTCCTTTCATTCCACTACAATTTCTTCTGTGATATGTTTGATATACTTTTTCCGAAGCAAAAAGTAACTGTCGTTACTTTTTTATTTTATTTTTATAAATATTAGCATAATTAATCGCGCGCTTCGGTAGCGTTTAGTTTTTGAATTTTAGGTAAAAAATAATTTGTAGTATAAAATAAATTTTTACTTCTTTAAGTTTCATATATCACATAACTCAAAATATCTTTGGGAAGTCCAACAAATGTTGGATGGAAATGAATAAAAAGTGTCGATAATTATCTAGTGAAAATATATATTCAACCAATTTTGGAATACTGAACGTAATTAACATACATAATTTATGTTAATTTTGACAAAGGGGATTTGGCACTTTGAATTGAATCAGCGTTTAAATAAACTGCTGCTGATCATCAGCGAAGCCAAATTATGGTACGATTAACATAAACTGATGTGAATTAGACTGTTTGCTAGCAGATGCAATTTACCTATCAAACATATTAGGAGATTGTGCAAACGCATAATTTCTCACAACAGCTTTGAATCACAGGCTGCACAATTCTCTTTATTTCAAACAAGTCGAATTTATGTTAAAAATTCCAATTTAATTTTGTTGTACTAACATTTGGGACATTTTACATGTTTATATATAAATCTGAGAAATACATTTTTTTTTAATTCTCAAATTTTTACAAAATAGTGCTTTGAAAAGTTTGGGATGACGAAATTTCGCAAAAAAAAATCCTGAATTATAAAAAAATGTTAAAAATATAGTTACCGAAATAAGAAAATTTACGAAATATAAAATTGAAAAAAAAATATATATACAGCTTTATTTTGCTCTTGATAATTTGAATTTTGCATTTATTTTGTTAATTATAATTATGGTATCTTCCAACATTAGAGATATTGCTTCTTCGGTGAAATGATGTAATTCCAGAAGTTCGGACACTTTCAGAAACTGCGAAAAAAATCTCAGTTTCTGAAAGAACACACTGATGTTACTTCCTTCTTTCTAGATGATGAACTTCTCGGGAGGTCGAATTTAAACTTAGTCTCTTTTGATTACATTTTCGCTTTACTCTTTTCTCGATTTCAAAGAACTTTAGCAAGCAAACTCAATCCTCATACTTTTTAAACTTTTATACATTTCTGCTTGAGTTGTGTCAACGAAAAAAGTGATTAAGGTTTTAAATATGTACGGCAGTCGAGCTTCGTTCTAAACTTTGATGAGCATATAAGAATAAAAGTATAAACTTTGGAACCTACTTATTCTGATTTTAGACTTAATATTCAAGTTCTTCATATAGATTTTTATTTTTTGAATATCTCTCTATATTACCTTTCCAAATGCACGGCACCTTTTGAAATTTACGTCAGATCTCCCTGAATTCCTTAAATTCCTAATAAATTAATCAGCGACACAGTAATTCGCTGGTTCAAGCAGCTAAGTCTCAGTGATGTCCTTGTAATGTTCACCAGACTTTCGTTTATATTTTTTTTTGATGGGCGCGGCTTCTTTCGAATAGTCCACTTATATAAAATTCCTGAAAATAAAACAAGAATTCAACGATGAAATTTGGACAACCACCACAAAATGCTCCTATTGCAATTCCTGAAAAAAATTAAAAATTGGTTTCTTTGGACAAAAATAGAAAAGAAGAAAGAAAAATGAGAAGGCAGCCAACCAAATCCCCTTTATTCTCTTTTTTATTTCTTTTCTTTTTTTCTTTTATTCATTATCAACCCACAATAAAGAAACATGCCAAGTATTTACCAACGTTTCGGTGCTCACACATCACCCTTATCAAGGCAAGAAAAATTAAAACAGGTGTGAACAGCGACCAAGCAACGACGCTATCTCCTCGATACCTGAGATCTGAATGTGGGTCAATAGGCTAATCTGTCACAACAAACAAGAAATAAGGGGAAGTCAAGACTTATGAAAACTAAATGTAATTAATCATACTTGAATAACTTTTGTTTAATCGATCTAAATCAGTTTTTGAATTAATAGAGAAATGACTGAACCTACTCTGTAAATCTGAATTAGTAGAAAACTACTAATTGGTAGTAGTTTTCTACTAATTCAAATAGCGCTGATTCGTTTACTGGTTATTAGTAATAATCAACTAATTCAATGTGTAAGAATAACTGACTAAATTAATTAGTAACTATATCCACTTAAGGAATTGGTAATGCTACTACTAAATGAATTGGTAAATGTATTGCTGGTTACTATTTCAAAGGGTAGTCTCAAGTAAATTTGAAAACTGTTTTTTCAACGAAGAGAAGTTTATTAAAATATATTATTTTATTATTAAAGTCGAATTAGGTCAGAATGAAAAACAAGTTAGTTCAATCCAAATTGAAAACATGTTATTGTAATAACTAAAACTAGAATATTAATAATCTTAAAAGGTTTTACAAGATAAAAACAACTGCGAAGTCGTAACTATTTTTTCTTTAGCTAGATAAAACTATTAAAATATAATATAATGCTTGGTGGAGAGCTTTGTAAGTTTGAACCATATAATGTGCAGCTTTACAGTCGTACACTTGTCTTTGATTGATTCCGGATACCCTCTACTTCCTTAGACAAGTTACTAGCATCCTAGAATACAACATTTTTATTACATACTTTTAATTAGTATACCATGGTTAATTATTATTACAGTATAGCCAAATGAAGAAATCATACCTGAAAAAATATTCCTTGACAATTCCAAGTTCTATCCAGATATGTCAAGTTTTTTTAAAAAAATTTTTTTTAGTACGGAGCCATTCAAATATTTCTCTTTTTTTAATCGACTCGGAATAAGTCCTCAGTTTCGCGAGTTTATTATAAATTTTGTTATCAGTTTCTGGGGATTTAATCAATATTTTTAAATTAGGAATCTTCAACAAATTATATTACAAGGTATTCTCGAATATATTAGCACCATTAAATACTTAAATAACCAAATAATACTAAAAACATAACCAATCATTTCTAAAATTTGTCTATAAAGTCTATGAATTTGAATAATAGTTCAAACAAATTTTTATTTGATAGTTAAAAGTTGAATTTTGAACTAAAAAAGATCAGCTTCCGACCAAAAGCGGAATAGTTAAATTTGAACATAACAAATTAATTTTCCAGAGAAAAAAACTGTTTGAACTAAAATGATGAATCTTTTACTGAAATAAATGAATTCTTAACAAAAGTGTAACTTTTAACCAGGTAGTTTATTACATTCAATCCAAAAGATGACATTCCAACTAAAATTATGAATACATAACTGGAATACTTACATTTTCCACCAAAAAGATAAAGTTTCAAACAACAAGATTAATTTAGAAATATAAAGAATTATTTTATATCAAAAATACGTATTTTGAAGAAAATAGAAGAAATCTCAATTGAAAAAGACAAACATTCAACCAAACAGTTGAATTTTCAGTTTAAAAAATTTATTTTTCAGAAAAAAAGCAAATTTTTAGACAAGTAATGAATTTTCAACTAAAATGGTGAGCCATTGACTAAAATAGTTGGATTTTCAACTAAAGTTATAATTTTTCCACCTGAAATTGAATGATTTCATTTAAAATTTTGTATTATGTTAAACTAAAGAGATGGATTTTTAAATAAAATGTTGGAATATTCGACTGGAATAATTACATTTTCAGTTTCAATCAGAATTAATTTTCTGTTAAAGTAAAAACGAATTTTCAACAAAATAGCTCACTTTCTAACCGAAGAGATAAATTTTTAATTAAAATAATGAATCTTGCACAAAAAAATTAATCCTAAGCAAAAGAGTTCAGCTTTTAACTCATCAATTAAATTTGTATTCCAAAAAAGATGAATTCTGAATGAAAAATGTAGTAGTTGACATAAAAAATATTAATTTTTGACCAGAAACAGTTGAATTCGACAAAAAAACTACTTTTCAAAATGAGTTGAATTTTCAACTTGAAAACATTTTCCAGTGAAGCGAGAGAAAAAATTGCAAACAAACTGTTGAATTGATGAATATTTGAATTTTGAACTAAAAACGATCAATTTTCAAACAAAACTATGATAGGTACATTTTCATTTAAAAAATTAAATACACTTAATTAAAATTTGCACGCTTTAAATTATGTACATACTTTTATTTTAACGTATCCGCAGTTTAACAGTAAGGTGGTTCAAAAAGAATTTTTTGAAGACAAAAGAGTGGTAGATTCTGTTTAAAATTTAGGTTGCATAATAATTTGTGTGCCTTTGTAAAACTAGATCTGATGATTATAAGGGATGCCTCAAAAGCGTAATTTTAAAACATGAAAAAATACTTTCAAATCTTCTTTAAAACAACCTCTTTATCCGTAACAACAACTAAATGAAAAATTTTAACCCAAAAATCCGACTCAGAAGTTGTAAATTGATTTTTAAAAAATTTTGAACATCTACTTATCTTTTAATGTATGTTGAGTGAGTTTTCTGCAAGTTAGAGATGAAAAATAGAGCCTTTCTCAAACTGTTAGTTGATTACGATATGGTGCGTCGACTTTCATGTAACATAGTCTGTAGTCATGTAACATAGTCAATATTATGTTTAAAAAAATCATGTGACTGGAAATTACTATTTATAAAAAGTACAAAATTTTCAATTTTCGATAGACACTAGAAACTTCATGAAAACAAATAATTTTACATTCACTTGTTGTTACGAATAACAGAATTGTTTGAAATAAGACTATTATTCAACTTTTACCCTGTTTGAAGCAACATTTTTAAGGCAGCACTTATAGAAAGTTAATGTAATAATAATTTACAATCGGACATTTGGACAACTCCAGTGCACTCTTGAAGGTTAGCATCTTGACTTACTTACAAATTTTAGAAAAAAATATATAAATAAGTGAATATTTGCTTTTTATACCTCCCAGTTTCGTTATACAGTGTCTAAATCTAAGTGGTTTTCAAGTATTGTAGAAAATTCTTGCACACTGTATTCCTTGAATGTCTTGAATTTTTCTGAAAATATATTTTAGTTAACCGAACTTTCTTCAGTGACACTTTCCCAGTTCCCTCTAAACTATTCACCTAATTACTAATATTAAACAAAATCTTACCCATTTTAAAGAAGCTAAGATAAACGATTCACCCTGAAATTAATTGCAGTTCGAACCCACTCTTTGCCATCAGAATACACTTATTCACAAACTCCGGAACATTTTGGGAACGAACAATAGCTATAGTTATTCTAACAAATTTCACTAGTTCGCATTTTGGGTGCATTGGAGAAATAGAAGGTGTATTGACAAACCATTAACCTTTTTTAATTAAAACTCAAAAAACAGCAGAATGTATTTTAAAAATTGTTAAATAATATTTCCTTAGCAATTCATTTTTACTCCTCGAATTAGTAAGTTGTTACTAGTAAACAGATTAGTAGAATACCCTCACTAATTCATTATCTATCACATAAATCTTACCGTTCCATGTAGTAGAAAGTGATAAAATTACTAATTTAACAGTCAGATACAATGCTACTTATTGAATTAGTAAAATTTCTACTAATTCGGATTTAGAGAGTATGGGAGTACCAAACTATTGCCTATAAAAAGATCCATTAAATTGAAAATAAGTTGAATTCATAATGAAAACTATCTCTTCAATAAAATCCTTTTGACTTAATCGATTGCGTGTCCTTATATTGTCCCATCTATTTAAAATTGCCTGTTTAACTAATTCAAGGGGTATATTTGGGAACATTGCAACGACATCCAAAGAAATCATTACATGGTCATCAGGGACAGTTTTTTGAATAATACCCTTTTGAAATTCCCAGCTATTTTTAATATTGTATTGAGAAGTTGTAATTGAGTCTTTAAGTATCAAATTACAGTTTTGTTCTAAAAATTTCGTTGGAGTGTTAATAGTTGAAAAAAAATTCTCAAAGGATAGCCCTCTTTATGAATCTTTCTCAAACCATAAAATCTTGCAAGAACTGTATCCTCAGTATTTAAATCAGTCCATCTTATATCCTTTCCCGAAAGTCCTTTTTTTCTCCAATTGTCCAGGATCTTGAGAGTGTTTCTTCTTAATTGTTTCAACGGATTTTCACTCAATAATTCAATGTTATCACGATTGGAAAGCAAATCCTCCACATCCCTGATATAATCAGATTTCTTCATACAAACTGTAATATTACCTTTATTAGCATTCATGCAAATGATATCAGGGTTGTTCTTAGGGAAATCTTTTGTTACCTTGAAACCTTCAGAAATTTTACGATCAATACTACTAATGTGCAAACAATTCTTATCAACAAAAGTCTTCCACAAGTGTAAAACCTTGTTTCGGAAATCTTGTTGATCCAATATTGGAACTTTGTGTATACTTGATTCAACATCTTTTACTATTTCCATCATTTGTTGCGATTTACTTTTTGTCACTTGGTTACTAAAATCTTTACATAATCTGAGAATATCTGTAACTGAATCCGGAATTTCAATATTTGCTGAATTTAAAAACCAAGGATCCTTATCTTCTTCTTCAAAAATGCTGTCTGAATTCAAATTTTGCTCTTGAATATTAGTTTGTTCATCAATCAAAATAGAAAGTTTGTTTTCATGCTTTTTATCATTGTTTAAAAATCTTTGATTAAGGAAAATCTGATATTTAGGAGATGAATGATTTTATCTTGTTGTAAACATAATTCTAATTCACTTTTAATTTTGGAGATTTTTACTTTTAAAAAATTAACATGATTTGAAACATCCTTGATCAGTCGATTCAGCATTGAGAGTTTGAATTTCTTTAAATTATGTTGGAATTGTCTATTGCCAAAGTTAATGTGAAAAACAAAATCTCTAAATTTGTTATCCAAGAAAAATATTTTTTTAGGCAAAACATCATTTCTTCGACATTCAATCAAAAACCTTTTTCGAAGGATACTGCCTCTTAATTTTTGGTTGATATCACACCATGATTTAAGCTTTCTGAAGGCTTCAGGACCATATGTAACTTTTATCTGATTGAAAAACATAATATTTAAAGGAACGTTTAGGACGTTGTTAGACGAGTGTTCTTGCTAGATTTCTTGTTTGTTGTGACGGATAAGCCTATTGACCCACATTCAGATTTCAGGTATCGAGGGAATAGCGTCGTTGCTTGGTCGCTGTTTCCACCTGTTCTAATTTTTCTTGCCTTGATAAGGATGCTGTGTAAGCACCGAAACGTTGTTAAATACTTTGCATGCTTTTTTATTGTGATTTGATAATAATAAAGATAAAGAAGACGAAAGAAATAAAAAAGAGTAGGAAGGGGATTTGGTTGGTTGCCTTCTCATTTTTCTTTCCTCTTTTCTATTTTTGTCTAATGAAATAGATTTTTTTTGTTTTGTTTTTTAGGAATTGTAACAGGAGCATTTTGTGGTGGTTGTCCAAATTTTATCGTTGAATTCTTGTTTTATTTTCAGGAATTCTATATATTGATTTCATTATTGGACGTTAAAAGGGATTTAGAATTTTATTTTAGGATTTTGAATTTGATTGTGAGCCACTGCAGAGCATGTATGCAATCTAGACTCTGCCGCCCAATGAACTTTTCAAGAAATTTGACAATAATAAGGTGGCCGAAAAACTTCATTTTGAATATTCCCGACTTTTTCCTGGCCAATTTTTCCTGACCATTAACATTGGAGGACCATTATTTTAATCTTGCAAGATTTTAACATGGAATATTTTATAAACAGAGCAGAACAATTTCAGGTCAAAATAGAAAAAATTCAAATTCATTTATTTACTTCAATAAAAAACATAAAATTTCACCACACAAGATAATTTTCAAGAAAACAGTTGAAGTTTCTGACAAACAAGATTACTTTTCAACAAATTAGGTAAATTTTCAACAAAATAGTAAAATTTGCATCACATTAGTGAACTTTTAACCAAAAAGTTGAATTTTAGACTTACAAAGATGTATTTTCATTCAACGGGTCAAATTTTCAAACAAAACAGAATAAATATTATTGTTGTTATGGTTTTTGAACAAGAAAATGTCGTAGATAATTTTTCATGTCAATTCTTTTTTGTTTGCATGGTCTAAAGTCAATATTTTTGAATATTGATTTTCCAAATTTTTTCGGAATTGTTAAACTTTCAACCAAAGTGATTAATTTTCAACTAGAATGTTAAATTTTAAACAAAAAAAAATGTTCTTGTAACAAGTGGTTCAAACTTTTTATATTATGTTTGAAAATATAATAGGCATTTCCTGAATAAAAAAAAAGGTTTCTTAAGATGAAGTATTGTCTAGAAATAAATAAAGTAATATTTTGATGTAACACTGAATGCTTTTTCAATATTTGGTTAGTCATAAAAATATTAAAGTTACTTAATGTAAGTACTAATTAAAATTCCGCAATTAAAATTTTTTTTCAAAACCATGAAGAATACAGAATAATAATAATAAAATATAAAAATTTTAAATAACTATTTATTTGTTAAAACTTTTTGAATACTTAAATTCGAGCTGACATTAAATTCTGAGAATTCAGAACAGTAAAAGAAGTATAATCAGTTTTTTATTTACAATTATACAACTATAATTTTCATAAGATTTTTGAGAAAATTAAAGAAGATTTCGAGTATTTCAGATATGTCAAAAAAGAATCTAGAAGATTAAAAAATTTTATTTTATTTTATACGATTTTGCAAAATATTATGAAAAATTCGAGTGTTTCTGAAAGATGTTTAGGACTCTTAGAACTCTGGAAGATTTATTTAAAACGTTTCAAATTCCTGACAATATTTTTAGCTGACTCCAATTTTCCTTAAATTTTTTTAAAATCATTCAAAATGTGAAAAAATTGGCTTATAATTTTCTAAATTTTCCCAGGTATTTTAAGAAAATTTGTTTATTCTCTTGCAATCTTTCAAAAATCTTTTAAAGCTTCTGAAGTTTTTTCTAAAATTTTTGAAAATCTACATTTGTGAAAATATTTCAAAGCTGAATATTCTTCTTGAATCTCTCCAGTTCTTTTAAATATTTCTTGAATTACTCGATTTAAAAATTTTATTTTTTTATTTTTTAATCTTACCAAAGTGAAACAGTTTGCTTCAAAATCTTCTACACGCTTTTCGAAATTTTGAGAAAACCCCCGGAAAGGTGTAAACCCCTTTTTCAATTTTCTCTTGAAGTTCATTTTTCAAAATAAAAGATCATCAAAAATTTTCACACAAATCCTAAGAAAATTCTTTTTTTAATATTTTCCGACCTTCTAAACCTTCTAATCTTGAAAAATTATTCAAATTTGAAAATTTCTAAAATTAGTAAGTTTCCGAAATTCTGAATTACCGATACTTCAAATTCCCAAAAACATTAAATTATATATTTTAATCTTTTAAAATCATGATTTATTTTAAATAAAATTATCAAATTATTGATTTTGG
>CAKNXH010001693.1:101324-115477 GCA_932178445.1 Andricus quercusramuli | reverse complement strand
CAGAATGTCCTAGTTTCAGAAATTTTTTGGTTTTCACAATAATTTGAATCTTTCATTTTCCAGAAAATTTCCATTCTGGTAATCAAAAAAAAATTCGGTATTTTTCAATTTTTCGGGAGTTTTATGTTTCGGCAAAATTATATCCTCGAATCAAGTGTACTGATGAATATTTTTTTCTTTCGGAAATTTGGTAATTTAATATTCTTGGGAATTCCATTTTTTGGTAATATACTAATTTCTGGAATTTGAGATTTCGTGAATTTAATATTTTTGGAAATTTGGAATTTCTCAATTTTTCTAATGTCGTTCAATTTTACCTTCAGGATATTTTAATTACATTATTAAACATTTTCGGTAGTTCGATTTTTTTCGGAAATTTGACATTTTTATCATTCTGATAATTTCTGTTTCGGTAATAATACTTGCGGTATTTTTCAACATTCGGAATTTTAATTTTCTGGCAATATTATATCGTCCCGAATCAAGTGTACTAATAAATCTTTTTTTTCGGGGATTTGAAAATTCGGCAATTTACTATTCTTAGGAATTCGAAATTTCTGAATTTTTCAAGTTTCAATAAATCATATTTTAGGGATATTTTAATTTCGATAATGAATATTCTTGATAGGAAATTCATATTTTTATAAAAATTTCTATTCCGAAAATTATATTTTCGGTATTTTTAAACAATCAGGATTTTTTTGGCAAAAGTATATCGCCATGAATCAAGCTTGCTAATAAATCTTTTTCCCGGAAAATTTGAGATTTAGCAATTTACTATATTCGGAATTAAAGAATTCGGAAATATACTAATTTCGGGAATATGGAATATCAGAATTTTTTTAGATTTTCTAATTTTACTTTGGGGATATTTTCATTGCAAAAATAAACATTTTGGGTAGTTTTTTATTTTTTTTTAATAAGAAATTTTTATTTTTCTGAAAGTTTCAATTTCGGCAATTATATTTAAGGTATTTTTCAACATTCGGGATGTATATTTTCCAGAAAAATTATGTCATCCCGAATCAAGTGTACCAATTAATCTTTTTTTAATATTCGGCAATTTAGTATTTTTAGAAACCCGAAAATTCGGAAATATACTAATTTCTGAATTTTCAATTTCGTAAATTTAATATTTTTGGAAATTTAAAATTTCTGAATTTTCCTAGTTTCGCTGAAAGTTACTTTCGGGATATTTTAATTTCATTAATGAACAATTTGGGTAGTTTTTTTCGGTAATTTGAAATTTTCATCATTCTGAAAATTTTTATTTCGGAATCTATATTTCCGGTATTTTTCAACATTTAGGATTTTCATTTCCCGGCAAAAATATATTTTACCAAATCAAGTGTAGGTACTAATAAATCTTTTTTGAGGAAGTTGAAAATTCAGCAATTTACTAGTTTCGGCACTTCAAAAACTTGGAAATATACTAATTTCTTAAATTCGATAATTTCGGAAATTCAAAAATGCGGTTTTCAAAATTCCGGGAATAAACATTTTTGTTTTTTTTTTAAATTCAATTATATTACTTTTTCAAGAAAATTAAAAATGTAAGTGAAAATAAAATGTTTTGGCATCTTCAAAAATAGAGATGAGCAAAACCGAGCTTGTCACTATCTATATAAATTTTTTTCTTTGATTTTCGTTTTTTTAACCTGGTTCGATTTTTCAATCTTTCAAACTCGTATAGAAATACTTTATTTTAATCTGGAATCTCCACAATTGCTTGAGTAAACTTTGGAAACTAAACAATTTTTTCTTCAAGATTTAACTTTTGAAAATTGAAAAAAATTGAAAATTAAATTTTTAGCAGTCGAAAATACAATTCTCTTCCATTTTCAGTAGTTGATTTTTCTAACGATTAAATATTCAACTGTTGAATATTGAAGAAAATTGAAAATGGTATTTCAACCAGTTCAACAAATAAAGATTTTTCACTAATGGAAGAAAATTTTACATACATTGTTGCAGCTTGAAGCCAAAATACGAATTTTCTCTACAAACATTTAATTTACAAACAAAAAATATGATTTCAGCAAAAAATTATTTATACACGAAACTGATGCATTTTTACCCAACAAATATGAAATTTTAAACCAAGCAAATTGTTTTTTTACCATTAAAGGAGAATTCTCAACCAGATAAGATCAATCTTAAAACAATGGAAAACCTAGATTTCAAAAAAAAAAATTAATTTTAGTCGTGGAAAAGTCTTTTTCCACTAAACAGTTAAATTTTTAACTAAAGACATAAGCCTTCAAAAAAAAAAAATTTTCAACAATGTAGTTTAACTTTTACCCAAGTAGTTTAATTTTCAATTTAAAAAGATCAATTTTCAACAAAATAATTAAACATTCAACCAAACAGATGAAATCAAAGATTTGCATTTTCATAAAAAAAATAAATTTCTACGAAAGCGGATGAATTTGTGAATCAAAAAGATTATTCCAGAAAAAATAGTTGAATTTTCTGTTACAGAAGACTTTTGTTAACGTTTCACGATCAGAATATGAATTTTTAACTAAGAAATAAGTTTCAACCAAAAAAATTGAATTTTCAATCCAAAAAGTCGAATTTTCACCTGAAAAGAATGACTTTTTAACAAAATTTTTGGATGATCTACCTAATAGTTGCATTTTTGTAAAAAAAAAAGAAATTTCTCTTAAAACAGATGAATTTTTATTTAAAGAGAAACCAAGTTTTAAAATAATAGTTGAATTTTCACCTAGAAAAGATTCCAGTTAACCTTTCAAGATCAAAATATGAATTAAAAAAAAAGTTTATACTAACAAAATTGAATTTTTCATTCAAAAGGCGAATTTTTTCATCCAAACGGGATGAAATTTCAACAAAAAGAGGACAGCTTTTTTTTGAAGTTGAACTTTCATCCAGAGAAGCTGTCAATTAATTTTTGAGACCAAAAGATGAATTTCAAAGAAAATGTAAATTTTATACGAAACAGTTAAATTTTCAACAAAACAGTGGAATCTTCAACCAAAAGTATGACTTCTTAAGAAAATAGTTTTATTTTCAATCAAACAGTTTCATTTTTATCAAATAAAAATGAAAATTCTCTTAAAACAAATGAATTTTTAATTTAAAAAAAATCGCCGAATTTTCATCCAGAGAAGATTCCAGTTTCCTTTTAACACCAAAATATTAAATTCAACTAGAAAGTGAATTTTCCACAACATTGTAAAGACAAGTTTTCAGAAAAAAATATTTTTCATCCAAAAAATATTTCAGTTGACTTATTGGCAACAAAATATGAATTTTAAATAAAATGGTAATGTTATACGAAAAAAGTTGAATTTTTAACCCAAATAGATGAATTTTCAACAAAATAGTTGATAGTTGCATTTTCATCCAAAAAAGATGAAATTTCTCTTTAATCAGATAAATTTTTATTTAAAAAGAGAACAAGTTTTGAAAAAATAATTGAATTTTCATCCAGAAATGATTCCAGTTAACTTTTCAAGATTAAAATATGAATTCTTTAACAAAAAATAAGTTTCTGCGAATAGAATTGAATTTTTCATCAAAAAGACAAATTTTTTCAACCGAAAGGGATGCATTTTTAACGAAATAGTTAAATTTTCTACCAAATAGTTGAATTTTTATTCAAGAAAGATGAAATTCGTACTAAAATAGATGAATTTTTAAGAAAAAAAGGACACATTTTCTTAAGGGGGCTTCCATGCAGAAAAGCTTTCAGTTAATTTACAATGCCAAAATATTAATTTTGAGCAAAAAGTAAATCTTCTACGGAATAGTTAAATTTTGAACGAAATAGTAGAATCTGCAACCAAAAGTATGGATTTTTAACAAAATAGTTTTATTTTCAATCAAACAGTTTCATTTTCATCCAAAAAAGATCCAATTTCTCTTAGAACAGATGAATTTTTAATTTAGAAAAGAAAATCGTTGAACTTTCATCCAGGAGAAAATTTTCTACAAAATTGAAAAGACAAATTTTCAGAAAAAATATTTTTCATCCAGAAAGTATTTCAGATAACTTATCAGCAAGAAAATATTAATTTTAAACAAATGTTAATATTATACGAAAATATTTGAATTTTCTACTCGAAAAGGCAATTTTTAAAAAAATAGTTGAATTTGTGAAAAAAATATGTCTTTTTAAGAAAATTGTTAAATTTTCTACCAAATAATAAAATTTATAACTAAAAAAATAATCGTCAGGAGAAAGATTTTGCGAATTTGCAAAAATTACTTACATTGCTTACCCCCTTCCGTAAGAAATCGTAACAAAATGTCTCGACCCCCCCCCCCCCCCTTGATCTGTTACGTAATTTAAATTTTCTGTCGGGGATACTTTTTGGGAGGTTCCCAACGGTCCATAGATTTAAACATGGATATTTTCTGACAGCCTACTTTCCAAAAGAAACAATAAGCTGTAATTCGTATCTTTCTATAGCCTCGAAAGAGTCACAGTGCGCAGGTACTCACTTGAGTATATTGCGCAATATTATGCATTCCAATTGGAAACGGTTCAGGTGGCACTGTCTGTTTACGTTTGGATCCCCCAGACTTATGGCCAAGGCAATTTGCAGGCAACCCCCGAAACTAGACTGAAACCGAAAATTCCGTGTAGTAGAATCCATCTAATGTAAATAAATTTCGCATTGAAAGAAGACGTTATAATTTCTTTCGAGGAAAATTTATTCGATTCGAATAAGGTATTTCTTAGTATATTTTTATGGGTATTTTACAGTCATATGCACACAACATCACAAATTCGATCATCGTTGCATAAATTTCCATTTTTCCTTCCTCGTGTGACTATTTCTTGCTAGACTCGTTATATTCTCAACACGATGTGGGATTTGAAAAAGGGAAGTGCCACCCACAGCATCATGGTTTGAAAATGGGAATCGTGTCACTTTTATAAATAATTCTTGCTTGAGTCACGCATTTCTTTCCTGGACGTGGAAGACTTTGGTGTAAATATCGCGAAGGAAACTGTGTTTTCGTCTCCTTATATCTCCACCTTTTAAAGAGAAAACGAGAAGAAAAAGAATTTTTAACACATAAATGGAAATATACTCTATTTAGGTTGGTCAAAAATTAAGATGTACGCTTCTCTTAATTTTATAAAAATAGCATCAATAATGTGTAATAATTATGATGGTAATGTTTCTGTCTACTGTTGGTTTCAATATTTTTATTAAACATTGATTTTTAATTGTGAAAAAAATTCTCTCTAGCTCCACTGGGATTCGAACACCAGGCCTTTAAGATTGCCGTTCTAATGCTGTACACCAATAAGCTACGGAGAGACAAGGTTATTTTGTTCACAAACCTCACAAGAAAAATGTCGATATCATTCCTTAAGCTTATGAGATTTTAGTTCCAACATGAAGTTTTCAAATTAAATTTTTGATGCTAAGGTTCTCGACCAGGGTAATACGCAATAATGATGATGCTAATGTTTCTGTCTACTGGCCGTTTCAATATTTTTATTAAACATTGATTTTTAATTGTGAGAAAAATACTCTCTAGCTCTGCTGGGATTCCAACACCAGGTATTTCAGATTGCCGGTCTGATGCTCTGAAGTGTGAAGAAAATAATCTCGTCTCTCCGTAGCTTAGCGTAGCTTAGCAGCGGAGCTAGTGAGCATTTTTCTCACAACTAAAAATCAATGTTTAATACAAATTTTGAAACGACCAGTAGACAGAAACGTTAGCATCATCATTATTACATATCACCCTCGTCAAGAAACGTAGCATCCAAAATTTAGTTTAAAACCATCCTGTTGGAACTAAAATCTCATATGTTTAGGGAATGATATCGACATTCTGCTTGTGAGGGCTGTGAACAGAATAACCTTGTCTCTCCGTAGCTTATTAGTTGAGAGCATCAGACCGGCAATATAAAAGACCTGGTGTTCCAATCCCAGCGGAGCTGGAGAGCATTTTTTTCACAATTGGAAATCAATGTTTAATAAAAATATTGAAACGACCAGTAGACAAAAACATTAGCATCATCATTATTGCGTATTACCCTGGTCAAGAACCTTAGCATCAAAAATTTAGTTTTAAACCTTCACGTTAAAACTAAAATCTCATAAGTTTAAGGAATGATATCGACATTCTGCTTGTGAGGGTTGTGAACAAAATAACCTTGTCTCTCCGTAGCTTATTGGATCAGAGCATCAGACAGGCAATATAAAAGGCCTGGTGTTCGAATCCCAGCGGAGCTGGAGAGCATTTTTTCACAATAAAAAATCAACGTTTAATAAAAATATTGAAACGAGCAGTAGACAGAAACATTAGCATCGCCATTATTACGTATTACCCTGGTCAAGAACCTTCGCATCAAAAATTTAATTTAAAACCTTCATATTGGAACTAAAATCTCATAAGTTCAAGAGATGATATCGACATTCTGCTTGTGAGGGCTGTAAACAGAATAACCTTGTCTCTCCGTAGCTTAATGGTTCAGAGAATCAGACTGGCAATATAAAAGACCTGGTGTTCGAATCCCAGCGGAGCTGGAGTGCATTTTTTTCACAATTGAAAATCAATGTTCAATAAAAATATTGAAACGGCCATTGCACAGAAACATTAGCATCATCATTATTACGTATTACCCTGGTCAAGAACCACAGCATCAGAAATGTAATTTAAAACCTTCATGTTGGAACTGAAATCTCATAAGTTTAAGGAATGATATCGACATTCTGCTTGTGAGGGCTGTGAAGAAAATAACCTTGTCTCTCCGTAGCTTATTGGTTCAGAGCATCAGACCGGCAATATAAAAGACCTGGTGTTCGAATCCCGGCGGAGCTGGAGAGCATTTTTTTCACAATTAAAAATCAATGTTTAATAAAAATATTGAAACGACCAGTAGACAGAAACATTAGTATCATCATTGTTACGTATTACCCTGGTCAAGAATCTTAGCATCAAAAATTTAATTTAAAACTTTCATGTTGGAACTAAAATCTCATAAGTTTAAGGAACGATATCGACATTCTTCTTGTGAGGGTTGTGAACAAAATAACCTTGTCTCTCCGTAGCTTATTGGATCAGAACATCAGACCGGCAATATAAAAGACCTGGTGTTCGAATCCCATTGAACTGAAACATTAAAATTATAATTATTACGTATTACCCTGGTCAAGAACCTGAGCATCAAAAATGTCATTGATGTGTAGTTTCTCAATTTCAAAGGAGAAATAATTTTAAATGAAAAATAAAAAATTTGGAATAACTATTTTTCCTTTTTCTTTATGATTATATGAATATAATTTTCCTAGAAATCTTAAGATGATTGAAAAGACACGAGGGAAAAAATTTGATAAATGATCTTCCAGGAAGTCCAGACATATGGAGGGTTAAACAGAGATTCCGACTTGTTCTTGATTCATTTGTCAAGCTCAACTCCTTTATTTGACAATTGTGGTCTACTAGAAAACTTGGAAGATTAAATCAATTTTCGAGAACAAATTGATAATATTTGGTGTTGGAAAATGAGATAATTTAATTATAAATAAAATTCTCGGAAATAGATTTAATAATAACTGAATAAGAAATATGCAGAAATATTATTCGAGATGGCTAATTCGCTCTTAATTTTGGAAGTTAATTATTTAATTTTGGCAAGAGTAAAATAAAATATTGATTTACATAATTATGTAAATTTTGAACGCGAAATTTGTTCACTTGCGGGTAGAAATTTCATTTATTTATAAATAAAAATGCAGCTATATGTTTCAAAATAATTTTATTTTTCAAGGATTTAACTATCTGGTTTAAAAGTCGTCTTTTTTGTTGACTTCAACTGTTTTTCATTTTTAATTATTCTCATTATTTGTTCAAATATCAACTTTTTAATTATTTTTTTCAAAATGCATGTTCTTTATTATAAATTCAGCTGCCACTTTGTGCAAAAATAATTTTTTTTTGGTTGAAAAATAATTTTTCAAACAGAAAATGTAACTTTCCGATTTGTCGTTAAAAATTATTTTTTTTAGTTGAAACCTTTGTTTTTTTAGGAAATTGATCTTATTGCTTGAAATTTTCTTTTTTCATTCAAAAATGCAACGGTTCGGTTGAGAATTAACTTTTTTGTTCAAAATTCACATTTTTTGATTGGAAATTCAACTTTTTCATAGACTATTCATCTTTTGACTTGAAAGTTCAACAATTTGGATGAACTTTGTATTCTTTCTTGCCTGAAAGATTTTCAATTTTTAAAAAATCGTCTTTTTTTAAAAAATCTGTTCTGTGCGGGAAGTAATTATTTTTACTGAAAGTTTACATTTTCCATTTCTGTTTGACAATTGATCTTCTTTAGTTGAAAATCCAACTATTTGTTTGAAAATTTATATATTTCACTAAAAATTTGTGAGTTTTGGTAATAAAGTAATCTTCCTGGCTGAATATTTTTCTTTGTGGTTTTTCCCATTCTTTCTTCTGGTAGAAATTTGACCTTTTTTGGTTGAAATATATAGTATTACATTTTCTGTTAAGAATTAAATTTTGTAGATTGAGAATGTAACTATTCAGTTGAAAGATTAAGTGTTTTCAGTTGAAGCTTAATCTCTTTTGTTTAAAAATTCGAATATTTGGTAGAAAATACATCTTTCTAGATAAAAAATTCAAGTATTTGGTTAACAATTCAAGTATTTTGTTGAAAATTTAATGATTTTCTTGAAAATTCAATTATCTTGTTGAAAAAAGACATTCTTCTTGGCCAAAAATCAATTTGTTTTATCGAACTAAATTGTTTTTGCTTAAGGTTTTATCTTTTTTGTTTGAAAATTTGTATAGTTGGTTGAAATGTCATTATTATAGATAAAGACATTAAGTATTCGGTTGAAAATTCAACTATATTGTTGAAAATTCAAGCACTTTGTTACAAATTTATTATCTGTTGGTCAAAAATTCATTTGTTATATTAAACATTTGTTTATTTGAAAAAACGATTCGTCCATTTCTGTTTGAAAATTGATCTTCATAGATGAAATTTTTTTTTTTGGTTTTGAAATTCATATATTTTGGCAGAAATTTCATCCTTTTGGTTAAAATATGAAATGTATTTTTTGTTGTTGAAAAGTCATCTTTTCATGTTGAAAATTCAACTATCGTTTTTTACATTTATTTTGTTTGTTGAAAATGCATCTGTTTGGTTGAAAATTCAACTGTTTTTGGTTTATATCTAATTTTTTTTACTATTTGTTTAAAAAGTCGCAAATTGTACAAGATTTTCTGTAAAACATATGAAAAAATATTAAAAAATTATTATTTATTTGCAAAAAATTTCTCCTAAAGATTATCTTTTTAGGTATAAATTTTATTATTTGGTTGAAAATTTGACAATTTCCTTAAATAGACATCACTTTTATTGCAAATTCAACAGTTTTGTTAAAAGTTCGTCTTTTTGGGTGAAAAATTCAACTCTTCTAGTATAATATAATTTTTTTTTGTTTGAAATTCATATTTTGATGCTGATAAGTGAACTAAAATATTTTTTTGATGAAAAATATTTTGTCTGAATTTTTTTTTTAATCTTGTAGAAAATTTACTTTTTGGTTAAATTTAATATTTTGGTGTTAAATAAATGAAATATTGCTATGTAATAGGTTTTCATGTCAATATAATCGACGTCTGTGATAGTCTAATAAGTGGATTTATCCATTAAAATTGTTTATAATAATGCAGAATATTGTTAGATGGCAGATATTGTTACACGTTTTATTCTTCGCATTAAAAAAAAATATTACTCAGATCAGAAAAATGTTCTATGAGAGAAATTCTGAATAAGTAAATCTAATCAGAAAAAGTGATTATAATTAAAGCAAATATTGTTAAATGGCAGCCTTTTGTGTAAGAATGTTACATTGTTATTGAAACATTCAAATTCAAAAATGTCACCTACGAATAAAAAAAAAATGAAGCAATGCAAATTTTTAAGACAAATTAATATATAACACGCTGGAAACAGCAGTTCTCGTAAGATCACTGAAGTTAAGCAATGTTGGGCGCGGTTAGTAATGGGTGATCGTTCGGGAATACTGCGTGCTGTTGGCCCGTCGTGAGTGTGGAGAGCCGACACTATTAGTACTAGTAATAAATAATCCACCTAGAAACACTACCCGAATCGGGTAGTGTCACGCCTACCCCGAAAGGGAAATGACTTAATGGTATGAAAAAAAAATAGAACAGCATTCTAACAGACTTGCAGAAAATTATCTTCAAAATTAGCCCAAAAACAACAAAAAATTGGTTATTTCCGAATTTATTGATATTTTCCGGAAACATTAACATTTGACGTTTTACAAACAACTTCCAATTGGCGGGTACTTTTACCACCTTTTATGAAATTATTGAGAGAAAACCTATAGTTCATTATTATTGAAACTAGGGTGCTTGTTCAAACTATTGGAAAATAGATGTCCAGAAACTTTTGCACGACATTACGTATAAGAGAAAATAATTTTTTTCACACCTGCATGCGCGTGAGTTATTATTTGCTTTGTGTAAGATTTCAATTTCAGTTAACGTTTACCGAAGATGTTTACACATAAATCTGCCTTGGGTGGCAGTTTAGGACGCACGTGATGTTTTTTATTATACTAGATTATTATGTGCGCACGCAAACTTTTTTTTATCATTTCTCTCATTTATTCAATTTTCGAATAACTATTTATTTCTTACAAGTTTTTGACTACTTTAATTCTTGCTGAAATTAGATTCTGAAATAACGTATTCAGTGAATTCATGTAACTTAGAATTATTTAATTTACGATTAATATTATTACCAGTAAAGGGCGAGACATCAGTTGAAGATTTAAAGTGCACGACTTGACCAACATAATTAATCCGGAAACAAATATCATTGATAATTAATATAATTATAAATTTAAATACCAATAATGTGTCTTTGAAATTTTTTCCTGCTATTATTAAATGGATATATAAGAAAATTCACGGAATATATCAGGAAGGAAGGCGGCGTGGTGGTGCTAATGTAGACATGAAAATGTCCACAAAATAAATTATGATACCTCATATACAAACGATACGTTATTACCATATTTATAAATAACGCATTAAAATGTATTGATAAATCATTCAAATATATTCTTGCTTCACATTCCGATCCGATACTCAGTTCACGCAATATAAAAATGATTAAACATGTATTTGCAATTGAATGTTTAAATAATTATATTTATTCATATATATAGTTATATTTTTGAATTTTAACTTTCCTGTCTGAGAATATTATTGATTAATAAACTTTCACACTCATTAATAATTGATGAATATATTATTCAATAAGAAGCTTTTCAAATAGTTCCAGAAATTTTAAGTTTTAACATAATCAAGTAATAAAAATTTGTATAATGATCATAAAAAGGCAATAATAAAATGATGTTTAATATTATTTTCATTGAGATATTCAAACAATTTTCAATTTATATATATTTTTAATTTTAAAATTGCAGTTTTGACCATTTGAATCATTGATAACCTTATTTTATACTGATTCCAGAAAAAAATTAAAACATATGTCCATATAATTTCGAAATTGAATTCAGATAATCATTTCAGAATATCGCAAACATTAAAAAAACTATATATTTGTAATGAAGGTATTATGTCTAAAAAATCAACTTTTATTATATAAATCATAGCCCATATTTAATTACGTAACCTCAAAATAAATGATCAATTTATGTTACTTAATAGAGAAAAATTAGAATTCAATCTTTATGTAATTCAATATTGTGAAAAAAATAAATCATCTAATAATTAATTAATCAGTTCAAGAAATAAGAAGCATTCAACTATAATTTCCATGAAAACATTCAAATTATTTTTACTCTATTAATTTTTTTAATTTGAACTTTCATTTCTGGAAACTTAATTGATTAATAATCGGTTAGAGTAATCCCAGAAACTGCAGTTTTCAATAGAATCAGTTCATATATAATTAGTCAGTCCACAACATAAAAAGTATTAAGCAAATTATTTTCCTTGGAACATTCAAATAATTTTCACATTATATATATTTTTTTCATCTGAAAATGCATTTCTATACATTCAATTTATTATAGACCTTTAAAGCTAATTCCAGAAAAAATCGAAATATATTTACATATTAATTAATCATATCACAACATAAAAAGCAATAAACAGTGATTTTAATTGAAACATTCGAATAATTTTTACTTTATATTTTCCTGCAAAATTTAAATAATATCAACTTTTTAAACTAATTTCATAAAAAAGTAAAATATATGTACATATAATACTGGAAGCAGAATTCAGATACTTATTTCACAAAATCACAAAAATTTTAAATGAAAAGCATTAAACTATAACTTTTATTAAAACATTCAAATAATTTTTACTCCAAATTATTGCAAATTTCCACTTTCGTTTCTAAAAATTTCATTTATTCATAACCTTTTATACTAATTTCAGGAAAAATAAAACATATTTACATATAGTTTTGAAAATTAAATTCAGATACTCATTTTACAAAATCAGGCACATTTAAAAAATTATGTATTTACAATAAGGGTATTTTAAATATCAATACATTTTTATCATAAAAATTATATACAATGTTCAATTATAAAACCTTAAATTAAATCATCTATTTATGTTACTTGATCTAAAAAAAGCTAAATTTTCACCTTTATTTAATCCAAGATAGCGTGGAAAATTATCAGCTAATAATTAATTAATCAGTTCACAACATAAAAAGCATGAAAAAAATTATTTCCATTTAAAATTTAAAATAATTGTGACTTTTTAAATATTTTTTTGAAATATTGAATTTTGTTATTAAATGTAATTTCTTGAAAATGTTTCAAATTATTCCAGAAAATGTAATTTCAAACAGAATCAGTTAATATTTAATAAATGAAAAGCATTAAACAATTATTCTGATTGAAACATTCGAAAATCTATCAACTTATTCCAGAAAATGTAATTTCAAACAGAATCAGTTAATATTTAATGAATCAAAAGTATTAAACAATTATTCTGATTGAAAAATTCAATAAATTTTTACATTGTATATATTTCTTTCGTTTGAAATTGAATTTAATTTATTAATGATCTTCAAAACTAATTCCAGAGAGAATCAAAATATATGTACATATTTATTAATCATTTAACAACATAAAAAGCTATAAACAGTTATTTTTATTGAAACATTCTAATAATTGTTACTTTATATTTTTCTGAAAATTTGAATTAATAATAATTTCTTTAACTAATTTCATAGAAAAGTAAAATATATGTACACATAATATGGAAAGCATAATTGAGGTACTTATTTCACAACATCACATAAATTAACAAAAATTATACAATTTGAATTGAGGTACTTTGGACATAAATAATCTTTTATAATAAAAATTATAGCTGATATTCAGTTACGTAGCCTTGAAGTAAATAATCACTTCATGTACCGAAGATATAATATCTTTAATAACAACTTAGATTGAAAGTAATAGTAAAAATGAATAAATCGAAAGAATTATCGGCGATCGATAAAATGAGATATCTACTTTTCCACTTCTGTTGGTTTTAATTTAAATAAATAGAGGTCACCATATGACTTACGAAGTGATGACTTGTGATGACTAAGAAAACTTCCTCCATAAAACTACAACGGCGGTTACCAGTTTTCATCTATAGGAGAATATATATAGGAAGGAGGATTATTATGCATAATAAATAAAGAATTTATTGAAGAAACCAAAAATTCGCCTTTCATAGTTTAATTCAATAAGCAATTTCGATTGATGAAGGCAAAATGAGTCAAAAACTCATTTGTTGGTAGAATGTGCGACGTTTCGTTGGCATTGGTTCGCCAACCTCATCAGGCTAATTTACTAAAATAAAGAAACACCACATAAATATCACATATTTTTACAGGTACATAGTATAAGTTAAAAACAAATTCAAGAAAGAAAATCACCGTTGACATTCACTAGTTAAAACATAAATTCTAACGCGTCTAATTTTAATAAATGTAAAAGACCCATTTTTGGTCGACTGAAATGACAGTCTAAAGTCAACTGAAGAAACAAAACCTTGTGTCGTTATTATATATACGTACTCATACACATATTCATGGAAAATACACATTGAATTCTATC
>CAKNXH010001693.1:68708-96324 GCA_932178445.1 Andricus quercusramuli | reverse complement strand
TTGTTTCTTCAGTTGACTTTAGACTGTCATTTCAGTCGACCAAAAATAGGTCTTTTACATTTATTAAAATTAGACGCGTTAGAATTTATGTTTTAACTAGCGAATGTCAACGGTAATTTTTAAAATTTTTTTTAACTTATACTATGTACCTGTAAAAATATGTGATATTTATGTGGTGTTTCTTTATTTTATTAAATTAGCCTGATGAGGTTGGCGAACCAATGCCAATGACGTTACTGCACATGCTCTGCGGGTTTAGCGTTACTTTTTCCGCTATCCCACGTTCA
Organism: Andricus quercusramuli; assembly: GCA_932178445.1. NCBI lineage: Eukaryota > Metazoa > Arthropoda > Insecta > Hymenoptera > Cynipidae > Andricus > Andricus quercusramuli. The sequence continues at coordinate 96,037 of CAKNXH010001693.1, read as the reverse complement.
TTAGCGTATCATTTACTACAAAATGGCGACTATCATGATCTGGACCAATGGAGGTTACCTGTTTTTATATGAAGGATTATTATGATTATTGCGGGCCTCCCTTCCAGAGGAAACTATTTGTTTGTTTAATTAGTAAATTATTGGCAAGATTACGATATTCGTGGAAATACAATGAAGATACTGATACGGATATCATTGTATGCGGGAAACACGGATCTGGAACTTTGAAATCGATATCTTGCATAGTTTTCGAGATATCGGTTGTTGAGTCTGAAACTAACTTATTAAATTGGTCGAATATTCTGTTCCTGGAAAATGGGAAGGGTCTGAATATGAAGAGATGTCGAAAAAGTCACTCTCATCTCCAGAAGGGATATAAGAAAAGGTTGCGGGGTGACCCTGGATAGGGGTGAGTGTGTGAATTGTGGATGGGTAGGTGTCGCCCAAGTCACTCCTGAAAAAGGGATACTAAAAAGGGGAGGAAGTGATCGTGAAAAGGGGGAAGGTGCTACTGGTGGGTGAATGTCGTTGAACTCATTCTCTCCTCAAAAAAGGATATAAAAAAGGGAAGGAAGTGCTCCTGGAAAGGGGGATGATGTGACTGGTGGTGGGATCCCCCCTAAAGATTTTTAAATAAAAAATCGATATCTCGTGAAAAATTTGACATATAAGAGTTTCGTTTTTTTTGTTGATAAAAATCCTACCGGAAACCGGGTCAAAAAGTAATAGTAATAACTTAATTTTTTGATTTATCAGTGCAGAAGTCCTTGCAGGAATTTTAACTAGGATGTAAAAAGCACCCCTAGGCTTCGTATAAAGTCAATATTTTTCAACAAACTTTTCGGTGGTGTATCCCCAATTTGTAAGATTAATCGTTTAATCAGATAATCATGATATGTTGACGGCGATGTTGACACGTGTCGAAAGAATGATCCGCAGGTGTTGAATGGGGGTGGAAGGGTGTGAAAGTAAGAGGTGAATGACAATGCGGATGCAGGAGGACTAGCTTGAGCAGGTAAGGGTTGATGCTTGCATTTGGGAAGGAACGCGTGCGCGATCGGTTAATCGGGGGCGGGGGCGGTGGTGCGGTCACAGCAGCAGGACCGTTCCGTAAGTTGCTCTTCAGTTGGGTTTGGTACGCGATCCGTGTCTGGGCTTTGTGATAACTTTAGTGAAATTTCAAGAAAAATCTTCTTCCCCAGTTTCCAACAATTTCAAGCAGTTTCAAAATTCATCATGACAACCCTCTTTTTTTTTATTTTCGCCGTTTCCGCCGTGCAAACGTTCGAGCTGGAATTATAAGCTAAAGTTTCGATTTTCTCAAGAAAAGTAATTTTGTTTTGATACCGCAAGTGGGAAAAACGTCGCGATATTTAACAAGGACTTCCGGCGAGGCATTAGATTCAAGTTACCGGTGGTTTATACCAGAGGGTTCCGCTGCCATCCAACTTTTTCTCTGTGTTTGCCGGTAAACTGGAATTATTTGCTTCTCTTACCATTTTTATTCAGAGATGTTGCTTTGAAAAACTTGGTTCAAATTACTTTTTTTTTCAATTTAAGATAAGAGAAACTTGAATTTAATGGAACAAAAAGTGTTAAGTGCATACGGTACAAGAAAGAATTAGATGGATTAAAAATTGGTAATGTTTCGGACTCGGTGCGGTCGCTTATCAAACCTTTTAAGAAATCGTATTATTAAAACTAAATATATATATATATATATATATATATATATATATATATATATACATGAAAAGATATGAAGCTTCAGTAAAATTACTGAAAAACTAAAGTAACTTGCTCCTGTCATAAGTATTTATCAGAGATGATGTTTTGGAAAATTTTTGACAACTTTGAGCTCTTTTTTTGACATTTAAGAGAAATGGCATTTAATTTTTGAAAGCTTCAGCAGCATTATTGAAAAACCTAAACCAAAAAACTCAAATTATTTACTATTCTCACAGGTATTTTCCAGAGTAGTGATTGCAATTAACAATTTTTTTTAAGTAGTTACTGCAACCAGTTTTTTTATAACGATAGGGGTATGGAAGTTAGGTTTGTAAATAATCAACGAATTGTTAAATAATTTTTTTCCAGTAACAGTCACTATAAAAATCGTTACTTCTTCAGTAATTTTTCCAAAACAGTTCACAAGTCTTTCATATGATAATTATTAAATTGTATTGCTTCTGCAAATATTTGTTCATTTCCACTCTTCAAATTGTGGCTGCTCGGTATCGAAAGATTAATTTAGGTAAAAGAGGAGGTGACAAAAAGAGAATCATGTTCTATTGAAATCAAAAGAATTGAAGTTAATCCATAGGAAAGAAGTTTAAAAATTTTCGTGGTGAATTAATAAAATATATAAAAAATTATAATCCATTTAATTGAGTAGAATTCAGTGGATTCAAACGATTTAAGTGAATCTGAAAGAAATTAGAGTTTTAAAGAATCAGGGTGATAACAAAAATTAAAATTTTCTTTGAAGGAATCAGGAATACTTAATAATAATTCAAGATTGATTAATAAGAACTCATGGTGATTTCCCAATGGATTAAAACGATCGAGTCGAAAAAAAAAACAAGAATCCAAAATATTCCCCTGATTTTAGTAACATTGCAATGAATTAAAAAAAGTCAAGAGAATGCAATATTTCGATGAAATTTCCACAGAATTGAGTGAAATGAAGTGAACAGAATTTAAGTGAATTGGAAAAAAACCAACTATTTCAATGGAATTTAAGTGAATTTAGAAACATGGTGAGAAGAATTCGACGAAATATATAAAAATTTGAGGTCATTAAAAAAAAATCAAGTGAATTGAAAATAATCACAGATACTTTAAGAATTATTTAAATTTAGAATAAATTAAGAAAAATTGAAAGGAATTCGAAGCAATTTGATGAAATGCCTGAAAATTCAAAGTAATGGGAAAAAAGTACATAGAAAATCAAATCAATTGAGTAGATTTAGAAAAATTCACGTAAATTAAAAAAAAATCAACGTGAATAAAAAAAATTGAAGAGAATTCAGAAGAATTAGAAGTTTCTGAATAGATTAATAAGAATACATTATGAATTTCAAATTATTTGGAGAAAATCCAAAATATTTTGTTGATTTCAGGAAAATTTGATTGAATTTAGAAGAGTTCAAATAAATTCAAAGAATTTAGTAAGAGTTCAAAAAATCACGATATTTCCAAAGAATTCAAAATTTTCATTAAATTCAGGATAAATTGATAATAATTTATGGTTAATTTCCAATATCCATCGAATTGCGTGAAATGAAGTGAACCCAATTCTGGGAGAATTGAACATCATCTAAGTGAATTAAAAAAAATCAAGGATATACAAGAAATTCGAGTGAATTCAGATGAATTCAATGGGTATGAGAAGGATTCGACTTCATTCATGAAAATTCAAAATAAATTGAAAAAATTCTAAATATTTAATTGATTTCAGTAAAATATGAGTGAATTCAGAAGAACTCAATACATTAATTTTTTGTAAATTGAAAAGAATTGAATGGAATTGAACAGAATAATCAAAGAATCAATAAATTGAGTAGAATTGATGAATCTATAAAAAATTACGTGGATTAAAAAAATTCAGTTTAAGTAAAAAAAATTGAAGAGATTCCAAAAGAATTCAAAAGAATTCAAGATAATTGAATAAGAATTTAGGATTAATTCCAAATAAATTGCAAAGAAATTGAAAATATTCAGTTCATTTCAGTAAAATAGAAGAGAATTTAGAAGACCTGAAGGTAATTCATAAGATTTCGATGAAATTCATAACAAATAAAAATAAATAAAAACAATTTGATTCAATGAAACCAAAGTCGTGTGTCTTAGTAAATAGAATCAGTGAATAAGAATCTGACAATATTCATAAGAAATCAAGAAAAATTCGAAAGTCTTCAGGATGAATTAAAAAAACTGATAATCAAAACAAAATCCATTGAGCTCAGTGAATTTGAAAAGAATTTAAAAAATCAGGGTGAATTTAAAAGAATTCAAAGGATTTAAAAAAAATAACATATTTCAAAAACCGTCGACTTCTCTATTCTAATTGATTGATATGAGTCAATAAAGTGATATTTTTATTTCAAATAGTGACTATCGTGAATTTTTCCGGAAAAAGTGACTAAACAGTGATTTGAGAAAATAAAATTACTTGATTGTCTGTATAGGAGCCCTGAATACAGAAAAACATAAGTGTCAATTATTTTCTTATATGAATATATTTCTAAAATACAAAAGTAGCTCGCCCATCATAGCATCAGAGATTAAAAGAAAAATTTTGGGAAAATTTTATATTTTACTTTAAAATTAAAGAGAGAAAAACCTAAAATGTAATTTTTTCAAGCTTTAGTATAATTATTTTGATTTGTTGATTGTTATGTTCAAGTATTATATTGTTTGAATAATTTTTGGTTACAGAAAAGTAATTTAGTTCTTTTTCCTACAATCCAAGATATGAAAAACAGGGTAAAAATCTCGATTTAAAAGTTTTTAACCAAAAAATCGTGAATCATCCTTCAATACTTGGAACCTTTACAATTAGCAGAAATTTGTAGCGTTCAAATAAAATAAAAAAATTGAAAAAAAAATTAATGACACTTCTCTTGAAGAAAATAAAGTTCTGCACATCTGCATTAGTCAAATGAGATGAGGGAGGGAAAATGTAGAGCATAGCGAACGTGCTTGGATTAATTCCCGAATTCTTTTCTGAATTTGCATCAGAAACTGTTGTTTTTAACTTTCAGTTGTCCTATCGATTTCTTGTGGTCCGGTCTTCAAACCATTGACCCTTTTCGTAATTTATTATGTATTCAGATTAATATGATTCGGATGTAGCTTCAGATAAGTGAACATCTCTCGGGAACATCAATTATCGAGTTAATGAGATAACATGAGGTGGAATATTTCAAGGTGTCTGTTCATTCTGGATGGTCTTTTTTCTTGACTTAAATCCTAATCAGTTAATTTTTAAAAAGCGAGTGACTGAAAAAAGTCTACGAATTCTCAAGAAGACGTATATAAAAAACCAAGCGATTCTTCCTGATTAGTCATAAACGTTTCTCTAGAGCTTAATTGAATTTCAAATGAATTTCAATGAAAGGGATTCGAGAAAATAGTTGATGGAATATATTGAAAAGACTGTCAGATTTTATGTGATATTAAACGACTTTTTCTATTATTTGTAAAGAAGAATTTAGGAAACGAGTAATCAGTGAATTGAGAATATGAGCTTATAGAATTCCATCCAAGTCACTGAAAAAGATTCCTGCGCAGTGAACGTTTTCCGTAGTACCGCGCACGTTGCGCGTTTTTTCCGTTGTGCGCCTGTTGCCTTGCTCACCTAGATCTATTGCTTGTGATTTTAATTTCCTGATAGGTATTTGCTTGGTCGGCAATTTTCTTTGATCGGCAAATGACGGTGGATTCATTTTCTGATCAAAGTTATTTTTTAATTCTAAGAAATTTTGAATTTTGAAAGTGCAACTAATGAATTTTCCGAAGTTGAATTTCCCAGAAAATTTTTCTGTTAAAAATGAGACTCTTCAATTTTGTAGGAAATTCAACGTATGAATTTTCAACACTTGAATTTTTAACCATATAGAGGAATTTTCAACTAAGGAGATTAGTTTTCTACCAGAAAAGACGAATTTTCAACATATTACGTAAATTCTGAACCGGAAAAGATCAATTTTCAGCATAAAATGGAATAGCTTAATTTTCCGGTAAAAGAATAAATTTGTATTAAAAAAACTATTGTCTTATATAAGTGTGAAACAATCAACCGAAGAGATGAATTGTAAACTGAAATGATGAATCGGTACCCAAAAAAGTTATTAATGATATTTAAAAATCTTTTAGTTGTTAATTTTGAATTTCGAGTCTTTGATTCTTTGAAAGATGTGATTTTTGAATGTCGAAGGCTATAAATTTCATATTGTACAATTTTGTAGCAATCCAAATCCGAAAATTTTCAATTCCATGCTTGATTTTATATTTGAAATCATCGAGCTCAACAAAATCATTACAATAAAGGAATTTTTATCTATTCGTATTTGATCTTGAAGAACTTATAATTGTAAATCTTCGAAAATTGTAGTCTTTCAATTGTAAATATTCAAAATTGAAGACATTTTAATAACTTAACTTGTGATCTTCTAGATCATCCAAATTTATTATTCATTTCTAAAAATATAATGTAATATATAAATATGCTTCTGCAAACTCCTCCATTTTTTTGTTCCTAGGAATAAGAAAGGCTCCGCAGTAGTAAGAGTAATTTTTGACAGAGATAAGTGTACGTCTGACTAAAAGCGGCAGTATCTCCTTATAGACTAATTCTTATTAATTTTCTTAAATGCGATCGGTTCTTGTGATCTTCAAAATCATCCAAATTCTAGAACTTTTATTTATAAATATTTAAACTATTGACAATTGAAAATTATTCCAGGTTTTTATTTCACAGTTAAAAATTCAGTATTTTAAAGCTTTGCATTCAAAATGTCTTCAATTTGGAAAATTTTGAATTAACAAATTGACTTTTTATATCCAACGTCATCAAAATTCAAGATTTTTTTCTTTCTCGGAATAAAGAAGCCTACGCAGTACTGCCGTACAAACTAAAAAGATATATAAGTGCAATCTCACTCGAACTGAGAAAATCGAGAAAAACTGTTTGCCCAAAGAACTCTAATATCGGATAATATTTTGAATAATCTATATACACTATTAGGGTAAAAATACTGTGATCTTTTATATTTTGCAATAAAAATTGATTTTTTAAACAATTTCTATCAGAAAATGGACTTGCGTATTTTCAATAGTCGCGAAAAGTCGCAAATACAAGGCAAAAAGAACACAAAGTCACTTGCGGACAGTGCCTTTATCGCATAGATCGAGCGTGGCCTCGAAATCCAACAGAAAAACATGCGTAAGGGACACTATGTAGGGTGGTGGGGGCTGGTCTTAGTGTCATATATAATATCGATTAGCTTATTCCAAATATCCTGATCTTCGCATGAAATAGTATTTGCACTGTTTTATTGTTATTAATATAGTGCGAAAAAATTAATTTTTAGTGATAAAATAATTTTTTGAATGAAAATAAACTTGCTAAAATAAAATACAATAACAAATTAAGTAGAAAAACATATTATCCAATAGGAGTATTTTGTGGTGGTTGTCCAAATTTGATCGTTGAATTCTTGTTTTATTTTCAGGATTTCTATACATTGACTTGATTATTGGACGTTAAATGGCATTTTAAATTTGATTTTAGTCTGATTTAAAATTCTTGAATTTCAACATATTATCCATCAAATGAATTCTAATTATTTTAATCAAGTCGAATGGCGTAATGAATTTTGTCGAATCTGATGTACGTAAACTAAAATTGTGTTAACAATTTGTGTTTAAAAAAAGGAAAAATCAGATTAGTTTTTATGAAACATTATCTTTTGATCAAATGCTCTCACTGAAAAGTAACTTATTTGTTATGTCTATTTATGTCTACTGAAAATTCTTCCTGGGAAAACTAAAGTTTTTTTGATGCTTTACAAAAAAGTTTCTTATATTGTTATATCTTACTTGTGAGAAACAATCTAAGCATAAAAATACAGGATATATATTATGCTGTTCGAAAAAATGGCTATTTTGTCTAGTTTGACTGGATCACTAGATGAAATGATAATACCTAAATTATTATAAAAAATTAATTTTGCTTTAGGACATCTACATTTTTTCAGATAAAATGTAATTGTTGAACCCAAATAAATATTTCAGTCATCCGTTTTACGTAACTTCAATTTTGCAGAAGGGGACAAAAAAGGGTATAAATTATTGCAGTAAACCATTTATTTAAGTTTTTGATAATTCAAAATCACATTGTTGATTATTTTATCAGAAAGTATGAATGAAGAAGTATATTATTGGATATTTTTCGTACAAGTATGTAAGTTTTCATTATCCACGCTTCTCAGATTTAAATTATTTTCTAATAGTAAATAATTGCAAAAGGATTAGTCGCACTAATTCTCATATAAATCTCGCTTATTGTCAATGTGAACATAATGCATTTGCGGCCACTTAACATTTAGAAAACGTAGTAATTTAAAACTTATACATATTTCGAGATATTTTATTATATAAGAAATTTATTAGAATTCATTAAAAATGTATTATGACTTGAAATATTTTAAGAGAGAGTCTGAGACGTATGCAATTCGACACTAATCGAAATTGTACAATAGGGTGGTCCAAAAATGCATTGCAAAATTTTTTTTCATCCTAGAAGGCAAGTAATAAATTCTGGTAAAAACTTCTTGTTATTGTTTATAGAATTAATTATGGTTTTATTCTTCAAATTTACTTCAAATTGAGTATGGATGGTTTACATCTTCTTTGGCGCATTATTAAATAAATCATCAAAGTCATAATAAAATTTGAATTATAAAAGTGCATTTATCATTGCTTTTTTTATATTTATTCATAATTAGACTGCATATGAAATGGATTTAAATTATATTTCATTGCAGCATTTTAAAGTCTTATGAATATCAATCTGACATGCTGGAAGACAGAAAAAATATATATTGAAATATATTTACGAAGATAAATCCATGTTTAATATTTTATATTATTGATCCATTTTTTTAATACAAAATTGCTTGAACTAATAAAATTTTTTAAAACAATAACACGACCTTTTTAACAGAATTTACCACTCCTCGAAATCATTCAATATTAGTTTTAATTCATAAAATACGATTTAAAAATTTTTTGTTGAAAAAAATGGTTAAAACAAATTATATTTGTTCAAACAATTGAAAAATGGTTGATATATTCCTCTTATATACTATAAAGTCAGAAAATTAATTATATTTCTATTATTCTTTTAAAGTTATCGAAAAAAACTGCTTAAGCAAATCAAAGTTGTTTAAACAAATAGAAATTTATCAAAAATTGAAAGATATATATGAAAATTATATAATTATTTAACAAAAAGTAGCATAGGATGCCAATTTGAGAAAAAAACTGGCCATCTCTGGGTCAATTTTTAGAAATGTTGAGAATAAACAATAAGTTATTGTTTGAATAATCACATAATGTTTTTCAAAAGAGTCACTACTCTAAACAATGACAAACTATTACATTTCAATCAGAAAATACGATTATTTTTTACATTTTTTGGGAAAAAATAATTATTTGAATAAGTTACATTTGTTTAAACCATTAAAAATTGTTTAAAAACTCATAAGAAATATTAAAATTGTCCATTAGTAATTATTTGTATGAAAAAGACGACGGAAATGGCTAAAAAGTAAGAATAATACGTAAAAATGTAGTTTTTTTATTTTTGGGTAATATTTGGGACGGGGGTATACATTCAGTCTATATGTATAATAAATTATATATTATAATATTATCACGCGCTCTTGCTGGCTGCCGCTCGTCCCGCAACTCTGAAGTCCGAACATTTCCGAAGAGTACCGAAAATAGCCGGGACTTATTTCCCTTGGATTTCGGATCACTGCTCGAGCTATTTTACAAAGCAAGAACATACGCAAGGGCAAGTGATTCTTTTCGGTTGTAAATACGCTCCGCACTCGGTCACTTTTACAAGGCAAAAAAGACACAAAGCACTTTAGGTTCTTTTTCATTTGTATGATGATGACGTATTAGATGCCGTGTACAAATTTTGGAACACGCAAAGTGCTTTGTGTATCCTTTTCTGTTGTATTTTTCAACTTTTTCGACTTTCCTCAGTTTTAAACAGTCGTTTTTTGCAATAAATATTAATAATTGATTACTTGTATTACGCTAGTTAGATGCAGCTTTCTCTTACAAATCCAGTGATATCAAAAACTCATTTTTCATAAAAATGTCACTTATGTATCTTTTTAGTTTGCACGGCAGAGTAGTAAGAGTCATTTTTGACCTAAATAAGTATACGTCTGACCAAAAGCGGCATTATCTCCTTATCGACTAATTCTTATTAATTTTTTTTAAATCCGATCGATTCTTGTGATCTTTAAAATCATCAAAATTCTAGAATTTTTATTTATAAACATTTTAACTATTGACAATTGCAAATTATGCAAAGCTTTTATTTCACAGTTAAAAATTCCGTATTTTTAAGCTTTGCATTTCAAATGTCTTCAATTTGGAAAATCTTGAATTAAACATGAATTTAACTGATTCTGCTTATTTGTAACGTGCTTCAATTTATTGGAAAATAATTACTTATCGTCTTCTGTCATAAATGCTGGGTATGGAAAATCTGCAAACCTTATCAAAATAATTATTATTGATTTTTTAAAATAGAATGTAATATATGAATATGCTCCTTCAGGCCCCTTTAATTTCCTTCTTTCTGATAATGGAAAAGACTCTGCAGTAGTAAGAGTAATTTTGGTCAGACATAAGTGTACGTCTGACCAAACGCGGCAATATCTCCTCCGCGACTAATTCTTATTTCTTTTCTTGAATGCGATCGTTTGCTGGATTTATTCTCAGGAAGAGAGAAAATCTTTGAAAAGTAACAAATGCGAAATAAAGGTTGTGTTTTTGAGGTTTTGAGATAATTCAAGGAATAAGGCTCAATAAATAAATAATAAATAAGGCTCAAAAAAAAAATTGTAGCATTTCCCGGTTAACAAACATTTTTCCGGGTCATTCAAATTGAAATTTACAAACCTTAAAACTTGCAAACATGAAAAATGTTTTTATTTTCATTATTATTCATAATTAACATGAATTGCTTTTTTTTGTTTCAGGTGAGTTCAGATTGTTGCAAGTATTCATACAAGGTGCTTCGTAAGTTAAAAATATAATAAATGGATAGTAATATATGGTCTGAATTCTTTAATTTTTAATTTAATTTTAAATTGAGAAAGGACATTTCTCTATTTATAAAAATTTCACGGAATTGGAAGGGGAAATATTTTTTTCTTGAATTGCAGGAGGCATTCGTTTTTCATTTTAAACATTAGATCATTATTTTGGAAGAAAGCAAATTTTGGCTCTGAAATCCCATACATTTTATGAATTCTGTGGAAGCCATGAATATTATGAATTTCTTGAATATTCAAAGTTTTTTAAATTCCTTGAATTATCTCAATTTTTGGAATACCAGGACTGCTCTGAAATCCCTGGAATTCTCTGAATTTCCATGAAATTCTCTAAGTTCCCTGAAATTCTCTGAATTCCCTGTGATCCTCAAATATTTGGAATTCTCTGAATTCTCTTGAATTCTGGAATATTCTAAACTTCCTGCATTTCTTAAATATTCTGAATTCCTGGAATTTCTTATATTCTGGAAATACCTTGAATTCCATGGATATTCTGAATTCTTTGAATTCTTGGAATACTGTTAATTCCCTAAATTCCTCGAATTTCCTGAATTCGAAAAAATTTATTGAAGCTCTGTTTTTTCTATTAATTCTTTTAAATCCCTGTAATCTTCAAATTCCTCTGAACTCCTCTGAATTCTTAGCATCATTATGAAGTCTTCAGGATTAAGAATGTTCCACAAATAAAGGAATTCAGATATGTCTGGATTTTTTATTTCGAACATTTTTTTCAAATATTTTCATCGCGTTGAAGTGGAAAAAATTAAGCACTTTTTACATTCTTCTTAAGATAAAAAAGGAGGGATTCTTTATTTTTAATTATTTCATGAAGTCAGAAGAGGGGAATTTTTTATATGATATATAAATATGCTCCTTCAAGCCCCTTTATTTTTTTTATTTTTCGGAATGAAAAAGACTTCGCAGTAGTAAGAGTAATTTTGGCCAGAAATAACTATACGTCTGATCAAAAGCGGCAATATCTACTTGACAACTAATTCTTATTTATTTTCTTAAAGGCGATTGGTTTTTGTAATCTTGAAAATCATCCAAATTTTGGAAAAAATGAAGTACTTTTTACAGTTTTCTTAAGATAGAAAAGGAGGATTTTTTTTTTTTTTTAATTTTTATTGACTTTGAGGGGAGGAAATTTTTTTTACAATTTTTTTATGAATCATCACTTATTTATTATTCAAGAATCAATAAAAAATACTCATTTATGAGTAAAAATAACTGACTCAAAGCGGAAATTCAGTTACTGAATCAATTAGTAAAAATATCAACTGATTGAAATTTAGGGAGTGGATAATATTTGGACAAAGCAAACAAAGTGAATAAATGAATGAAGTTGTGAATTATTACAGTTGATTAATATCACATTAAAAACACTTCTTGTAGTGTTTTAAATAATTAAAAATTGACTGCTTTTTTCAGTTGGAAATTTTGAATTTGACTATTTCTTGCTTACAATAAATAAAACTCATTGTCTGGAGAGAAGCTTAAGTTAAAAATTAAAAAGCTCTTCAAGAGTTTTCTCAATCCTCCTGAGATTTGCTTTCGTAATAAGCTAAGCTTTCTGAATATGAAATTATGAAAGTAAACTCCCAACTATATTCGAGTCGGATTTTTTGCAGGAAGACTAAAAGTTATAAAAGCTGCTCGAGTTTACGTGGTAGCAAATTGACAAATAATTTAAAAATAATAATTTATTTATTAATTATATATTATTAATTAATAAATTAGATAAAAATGAAATCTGCATTTTTATATAGCTAACAACTTTGATTAATTCGTTCCACTTTTACGATATACCTGAAAACGTTATAACATTCGATTGGAAAGATTGGATCCTATATCGAAGCCAGATTTATTTTCCTCGCAGGGGATTTTAAGATTAGATTCGAATCAGGAATAACGACCTACAAGCCGGAGAAAGGATGTAAAAGGTCTGTGAGATAAATGGAGAAAGTTAAAATAAGCTCCATCAAAGATTTATTTGTACTTAAACTAATGAAGTTTTAAGTACCTTCAAAAAGTCGGATTATTATTTGAGAGGCAGGCTTCAAGTAAATACGCTTTAATTGGATAAAAAGTTTCTCTTTCGCGTTTGAAATTATTTGTTTCGTTCATAGCAGGGGCGATGAATGATTAATTAGCAAGCAGCGACTTTTCGTCGCTTCGCTTTCCTCTTAATATAAAATCTCAAAAGGAAAGTTTAAATAATAAATGTATACAATTTAACAAATTTGTTTCTTTTCTGTAGTCTACTTTTATGAAACAAGTTCAGTAAACTAGTTTCTCTCTTGATAGGACGTATTTTCATCAGGAGGATGAATTTATCCTTGGATATTCACTCCACGTAGTTGGTTTATCGTGAGTGTTGAGACGACTCAACAAACGTGGACAAAAAAGTCTCTGAACATTTCTCACAGTTTATTCTTCAATTCTATTGCGAATATCATAAAATAGAAGATCAAGTTTTGTGGAGCGATTTCAATAAAAAAAATACTGAATACCAAGAATAATTTCATAATGAATTACAGCCTAGATGAGTCGAAATTTTTTTTTTAAGTTTCATATTTTTTTTTCGTTTTTTTTTCATTTTACTAAATATTTATGAAATTTTCACTAAAATTTTACAAGATATCGCAAACAGCAGAAAGGTTTCTAAATTTATACTCGATTGATTTGTATATTGTTTCGAATTATTTTGAATTCAGATCAAATTCCTCTTGATTATTTCAACTTCCTCAAATATTTTAATTTCTTCAAGTTTCTGAATTCCTTGAATTGTCTAGATGCTCTGAAATTCCTGAAATTCTGTGAAATACTTGATTTCCCTGAATTCTCTGCAAAACTGAAATATTCTGAATTTTTCGAGTTCCTTGAATATTCTGAATTCAAGAAATTGTTTGAATATACTGAATTTGTTCAATATTCTTTATGCCTTGGATTTCGTGAATTCCTGGAATATTCGCAATTTCCGGAATTTTCCGCATTCTCTAAAATCTCGGAATTCCTTCAATTCTCTAAAATCTTGAATTTCTCTGAAATGCTTGAATATTTGAAATGCCTGAAATTCTTCAAGTTCTCTGAATTCGCTTAATTGCATGAAATCCTTTATTTCTCTGAATTTTCTGAAATCCTTGAATAATTTGAATTTTTCGAATTCCTTGAATATTCCGAATTCAAGAAATTCTTTGAATATCCTGAATTTCTTCAATATCCTTATTGCCTGGAATTTTATGAATTTCTTGAATATATGTAATTTCCTGAATTTTCTGTATTCTCCAAATTTTCAGAATTCTTTTAATTCCCTAAAATATTGATATTCTATGAAATGGCCAAATAATTGAAATGCCTAAAATACCCAAAATTCCAGAGAACTTCTCTGAATTCGTTTAATTATCTGAAATCCTCTATATTTCTCTAAATTTTCTGAAATCCTTGAATATTCTCAATTTTTGGAATTCCTTGAATACGATCACTAAATTTAGTTCAATTTCACAAATTTCTCGAATTTCTGAAGCTCGTTGCAACCCAGAAAATCCTCAAATTTCTAAAATTCCTAGAGTTTTTAGGATTTCTTGATTTGTCTGAATTTCTTAAATTCTCTGAATTTTCCGAAGTCCTTGAACAGCCTGAATTCTACGCATTTTCTTCATTTTGTGAAATTATTAATTTTCTGAATTCCTTGAATATTCTGGATACCTTAAATTCCCTGATTGCTAAGAAATTTCTAACATTCCCTGAATTTTTGAATACTTTGAATATACTGCAGTACCTGAATTTAGTCAATTCCTAAAATCTTTGAATTCTCAAAATTTCTTGAATTTACTGAACAATCTAAATTTTCTGAACTCCCTGGGGTACCAGATTTCTCGGAATTTCTTGAAAACCTTCGATATTCTGAATTTCCCAAATTCTTTGAAAAATCGGAATACCTGAAATACCTTGAATTCTCTGAATCTTCGGAATTCTTCACATATTCTGAATTTCTGAAATTCATTCAATTTCTACAATTTTTGGAATTTCTGAAATTCCTTCAATTTCTGAAACTGCTTGCATTTCTAAAATTCCTTGAATTCCTAAAATTCCTTAAATTTCTAAAATTCCTTGAATTTTCAAGATTCCTTGATTTGTCTGAATTTCTCGAACTCCCTGAATTCCTGGAATCTTTGAATGCTCAGACTTGCTAGATTTCATTGAATATTTTAAATTTTCTGAATTCCCTGGAATTTCTAAATTGCGTCGATTCCTGGAATTCTATACATTTCAGAAAATTGATAACTTCCTCGAATTCTGTGAAATTCTTGATTTCTTTGAATTACCTAAAATCTAGATTTCTCGGAATTCCCTGAAAATCTTGATTCTTCTGAATTTTCCGAATTCTTTCAATAATCGGAATACCTGAAATTATTAAAATTCTCTGAATCTCCTGAATTACTCAAATATTCTAAATTTCTGAAATTTCTTCAGTTTCTTGATTTCCTTAAATTCTCTAAATTCCTTTGATTTCCTGAATTCTTTGAATCCCTCCAGCTTCTTTAATTCCTTAAATACCCTAAATCCTTAAATATTCGGAATTTTCCAAATTCCTTGACTATATATACTAAATTTAGATTGACTTCTACAATTCCTTGAATTTCTACAATTCCTTGAATTTCTAGAATTTCTTGAATTTCTCAAATTCCTTGAATTTCTTGAATTTCTTAAATATTCTGAATTTCTGAAATTCCTTAAATTTCCTGAATTCCTTAAATTTTCTGAATTCCTTCAATTTTCAGAATGACTTGAATTTTCTGAATTTTTTGAATTCCTTTAGTTTCTTCAATTCCTTGAATTCTCTAAATTCCTTTGATTTCCTGAATTCTTTGAATCCACCCAGCTTCTTCAGTTCCTTAAATACCCTAAATCCTGAAATATTCGGAATTTTCCGAATTCCTTGACTATATATACTGAATTTAGATTGACTTCTACAATTCCTTGAATTTCTAGAATTTCATGAATTTCTCAAATTCCTTGAATTTCTTGAATTTCTTAAATATTCTAAATTTCTGACATTCCATAAATTTCCTGAATTCCTTAAATTTTCTGAATTCCTTCAATTTTCAAAATGACTTTAATTTTCTGAATTTTTTGAATTCCATTAGTTTCTTCAATTCCTTGAATTCTATAAATTCCTTTGATTTCCTGAATTCTTTGAATCCATCCAGCTTCTTCAATTCCTTGCATAATCTTAATCCTTAAATATTCGGAATTTTCCGAATTCCTTGACTATACATACTAAATTTAGATTGACTTCTAAAATTCCTTGAATTTCTTGAATTTCTCAAATTCCTTGAATTTCTGAATTTCTTAAATATTCTGAATTTCTGAAGTTCCTTAAATTTGCTGAAGTCCTTAAATTTTCAAAATTCCTTTAATTTTCTAAATTCTTTGAAATCCTGTAGTTTCATCAATTCCTTGAATTCCCTAAATATTCTGCAATCCCCGAAATCTTCAAATTTCTAGGATTCATTGAATTTTCGAAAGTCCTTAAATATTCTAAATGTTCCGAATTCCCTAACTATACATAGGTACTAAATTTAGATTGACTTATAAAATTCCTTGAATTTCTAGAATTCCTTGAATTTCTAGAATTCCTTGAATTTCTAGAATTTCTTGAATTTCTCAAATTCCTTGAATTTCTTGAATATTCTAAATTTCTGAGATTCCTTAAATTTCCTGAATTTCTCAAATTTCCTGAATTCCTTCAATTCTCTAAATTCCTCTAATTTTCTGAATTTTTTTGAATTCCTTCAGTTTCTTCAATTCCTTGAATTCCCTAAATATTCTGCAATCCCTGAAATCTTCAAATTTCTAGGATACATTGAATTTCCGGAAGTCCTTAAATATTCTAAGTTTTCCGAATTTCTCGAGTATTCTGAATTTCTGAAAATTCCTGAATATAAATACTGAGTTTAGCTGGACTTCCAAAATTCCTTGAATTTCTTAAATTTCTCAAAATCCTTGAATTCCTTGAATTTATAAAATTCTTGGAATCACTACAATTTCTTGAATTGTCTGAGTTTCTTGAATTCCAAACTTTCTCGGAAATCCCTGAAATTCTCTAAATTTTCCGGAATTCTTGAATATTCTAAATTCCCTAAATTCTCTTCATTCTGTGGAATATTTTAATTTCCTGAATTCTGCGAATATTCTGGATTCCTTAAATTTCCCAAATATTCTGAATTCCTCTAATTCCTTAAAATCTTGAAATTGTATGAAATCTTCAAATAATTGAAATGCCTAAAATACCTAAAATTCCAGAGAACTTTTTTTCCGAATTCGTTTAATTATCTGAAATCCTTTATGTTTCTCTAAATTTCCTGAAATCCTTGAATATTTTCAATTTGTAGAATTCCTTGAATGCTCTGAGAGCGCTGAAATCTTTGAATTTCTAGGGTTCCTTAAATTTTCGGAACTCCTTGAATATTCTGATATTTTCGAATTCCTTGAGCATTCTGAATTTTGGAAATACCTTCAATTTCTACAATTTTAGGAATTTCTGAAATTCGTTGAATTTCTAAAATTCCTTGCATTTTCAAAATTGCTTGATTTGTCTGAATTTCTTGAATTCTATGAATTTCCTGAAATTCATCAATATCCTGAATTCCCCGAATTTTGGTAATTCTGTGAAATATTTGAATTTCCTGGATTCCTTGAGTATTCTGGATACCTTAAATCTCATGAATGCCATGAAATTTCTAAAATTTTCTAAATTCCCTGAACACTTTGAATATTCTGAATTTTCTGAATTCTTGATGTATGCTGAATTCCTAAAAATCTCTGAAATTCTGCACATTTCTAAATTCTTCAAAGTTTCTGAACTCCCTAAATTCCTGAAATCTTTGAATTCTCCGAATTGTTAGAATTCATTGAATATTCTAAATTTTCTGAATTCCCCGAAATTTCTAAATTTCGTTAATTCCTGGAAATCTATAAATTTCAGAAAATCTCTAACCTCCTCGAATTCTGTAAAATTCTTGATTTCTTCGAGTTGCCTGAAATACTAGATTTCTCTGAATTCCCCAAAAACCTCAAATATTCTGAATTCTCCGAATTCTTTGAATAATCGGAATACCTGAAATTATTAAAATTCTCTGAATCTCCTGAATTCCTCAAATATTCTAAATTTCTGAAATTCCTTCAATTTCTTAAATTTCTCAAATTCCTTTAAATTCTCTAAATATTCTGAAGTCCCTGAAATATTCCAATTTTCAGGTTTCCCCAAATTTTCGGAAGTATTCAAATATTCTGAATTTTCCGAATTCCTCGATTGTTCTGAATTTCTGAAATTCCTTGAATATGCATACTAAGTTTAGTTGGACTTCTAAAATTCCTTGAATTTCTAAAATTTCTTGAATTACTCAAATTCCTTGAATTTCTTAAATTACTTGAATTTCTGAAACTCTTTGAATTTCTTAAATTCCTTGAATTTCTTAATCCCTTGAATTTCTTAAATTCCTTGAATTTGTTAAATTCCTAGAATCACTAAAATTCCTTGACTTGTCTGAATTTTATTAAATTCCAAAGTTTTTCGGAAATCCCTGAAATTCTCTAAATTTTCCGGAATTCTTGAATATTCTACATTCCCCGAAATCTCTTAATTCTGTGAAATACTTGATTTCCCTGTATTCTCTGCAAAATTTAAATATTCCGAATTTTTCGAATTCCTTAAATATTCTGAACTCCAGAAATTCTCTGAATATACCGAATTTATTTAATATTCTTCATGCCTTGGATTTCATGAATTCCTTGAATATTCGCAATTTCCTGAATTTTCTGTATTCTCTAAAATCTCAGAATTCCTTCAATTCTCTAAAATCTTGAAATTTTCTGAAATGCTTGAATATTTGAAATGCCTAAAATGCCTCAAGTTCTCTGAATACGCTTAATTCCATGGAATCCTTGAATTTCTAGAATTTCTCAAATTCCTTGAATTTCTAGAATTTCTCAAATTCCTTGAATTTATTGAATTTCTCAAATATTCTAGATTTCTAAAATTCCTTCAATTTCCTGAATTCCTTCAATTTTCTAAATTCCTTTCATTTCCTGAATTTTTTGAATTCTTTTAGTTTCTTCAATACCTTGAATTCCCTAAATATTCCGCAATCCCTGAAATCTTCAAATTTCTGGGATTCCTTGAATTTTTGGAAGTCTTTAAATATTCTGAATTTTCCGAATTCGTTGAGTATTCTGAATAACTGAAATTCCTTGACTATACATACTAAATATAGTTGGACTTTTGAAATTCTTTGAATTTCTAAAATTTCTTGAATTTTTCAAATTCCCTGCATTTCTTAAATTCCTTAAATTTATAAGATTCTTAGTATCACTAAAATTCCTTGAATTGTCTGAATTTCTTTAATTCCAAATTTTCTCGAAAATCCCTGAAATTCTCTAAATTTTCCGAAATTCTTGAATATTCTAAATTCCCTAAATTCTCTTAATTCTGTGGAATATTTTAATTTTCTGAATTCTGTGAATATTCCGGATTCGTTGAATTCCCCAAATGTTCTGAATTTCTTTAATTCCTTAAAATCTTGAAGTTGTATGAAATAGTCCAATACTGAAATACCTAAAATTCCAGAGAACTTGTTCTCTGAATTCGTTTAATTATCTGAAATCCTTTATATTTCTCTAAATAATTAATAAATTTGGTTCAATTTCACAAATTCCTCGAATTTCTGAAGCTCATTGCGTTCCTGAAAATCCACAAATTTCTAAAATTCCTTAAATTTTTAAAATATTCTAAATTCCTGAAATTCCTTCAATTTCTGAGTTCTTTCAATTTCTTCAGTTCCTTGAATTCCCTGAATGCTCTGAGATCCCTGAAATCTTTGAATTTCTAGGGTTCCTTAAATTTTCGGAACTCCTTGAATATTCTGACATTTTCGAATTCCTTGAGTATTCAGAATTTTGGAAATTTCTACAATTTTAGGAATTTCTACAATTTTAGGAATTTCTGAAATTCCTTGAATTTCTAAAATTCCTTCAATTTTCAAAATTGCTTGCTTTGTCTGAATTTCTTGAGTTCTCTGAATTTCCTGAAAATCTTCAATATCCTGAATTCCCTGAAATTGGTTAATTCTGTGAAATGTTTGAATTTCCTGGATTCCTTGAATATTCCAGATACCTAACGTCTCCTGAATGCCATGAAATTTCTAAAATTCTCTAAATTACCTGAATACTTTAAATATTCTGAATTCCCTGAATTCTTGATGCATGCTGAATTCATAAAAACCTCTGAAATTCTGCACATTTCTGAATTCTTTAAAGTTTCTGAACTCCCTAAATTCCTGAAATCTTTGCCTTCTCCGAATTTTTAGAATTCATTGAATATTCTAAATTTTCCGAATTCCCTGACATTTCCAAATTTCGTTAATTCCTGGAAATCTACGAATTTCAGAAAATCTCTAACCTCCACGAATTCTATGAAATTCTTGATTTCATTGAATTACCCGGAATACTAGATTTCTCTGAATTCCGTAAGAACCTTGAATATTCTGAATTTGCCGAATTCTTTGAATAATCGGAATACCTGAAATTATAAAAATTCTCTAAATCTCCTAACTTCCTTACATATTCTAAATTTCTGAAATTCCTTTTCATTTCTTGAATTTCTTAAATTCCCTAAATATTGTGAAATGCCTGAAATCTTCAAATTTTTAGGTTTCCCCCGATTTTCGGAAGTCTTTAAATATTCTGAAGTTTCCGAATTCCTCGAGTGTTCTGAATTTCTGAAATTCCTTGAATTTCTTAAATTCCTTGAATTTCATAAATTCAAGGAATTTCTTAAATTTCTTAAATGCCCCGAATTTCTCAAATTCCTTGAATTTCTTAAATTCCTTGAATTTCTTAAATTCCTTGAATTTCTTAAATTCCTTGAATTTATAAAATTCGTAGAATCACTAAAATTCTTTGAATTGTCTGAATTTTATTAAATTACCAAAGTTTCTCGGAAATCCCTGAAATTCTCTAAATTTTCTGAAATTCTTGAATATTCTAAATTCTTCAGATTATCTTAATTCTGTGGAATATTTTATTTCCCTGAATTCTGTGAATATTCTGGATTCCTCAAATTCCCTTAATGTTCTGAATTCTTGGAATTTTCTGAATTCCCTGAAATCCTTCAATATCCTGGATTCCTCGAATATTCGAAATTCCCTAAATTGGCTGAATTCCTAAAAATTCCTGAAATTTCTTGAATTCTCTTAATCCCCTGAATTTCTCAAATTTTCTTGTTTCCTTCAATAACACTCATTCCTCAAATTATACTAAAATCCTTGAATTCCTTCCATTTTCTGTATTTCGCTGAATTCTGTGAATTCTTCTGAAGAACTTGGAATTCAGGGAATTTTTGGAATTATAGGAAACGGTACTAGTTGAAAAACTTCAGATCATGAAGAGAATTTCACGAATTTAAGGAATTCAGATCATCTAGATAATTGAAATAAATTCAAAATTTAGGAAAATTCAAGGACTACAAAATGATACCAGGAATTTAGAGAATTGAGAGGAATTCAGATGTATCCGGGAATTCGAAGGTATTGAGAGGAATTCAGATGTATCCGGGAATTCGAAGGAATTGAGAAGATTTTAAGGAAGTGAAAAGAACTCAAAAGAATTTGAAAAAGTTTAAAGAATGTCAATCCGATCAGAAGAATGAAAAATAGTACATGGAATATTCAAGACTGAAAAGAGTTCAAGGGAATTAATTATGAATTGAAAGTAATTCAAGGGAATTCAAGTTTATTCAAAATAGTTTTCAATAGTATGATAAACAGGAGACTATTACTTGGAATCGTTAAAAGCAGAATTTTGAAATATTGGACATTATCCTGTTGTCTCAATTAAAATTAAAGAAATAAAATAAAAAAGAGGATATAAAAAGAAGGCAACCTACAATTCTTCTACCTAATTTTTTCTTTCTCAACCACAATCAAGAAACATTTGCAAACTTCAATTTGCAGTTCTTCTTTTTCTTTCCTCTTCTATTTACTTATTATTTTTTTTTTTTTTAAATTGAGACATGTGAGAGTGTGTTTTCCAAATTTGATTGATTCTTTGTTTTTTTAATTTTCAAGAATTTAGTAATTAGAAATTATTCTGCTTTGAATTAATAAATATTCATAAAGAGTGAAATCCCGTTTTTGTAATTACATATTTCAGAATAGAATAATTTTTGCTAGCCTCAAAGAGTAATTGGTTTGATTAAAATTTGAAAAGGGAAGCATCAAGCTCTGACGTTCGCATTGTTATCAGGATGCAGAAAATTCTAGAGATGCTCAGTAGAATTTGATGTGTTCGTGCAGAAAGTCAATACCAGAAATGAATGTTTCTGAAATTCTTTCATTACACGGAAAAAAATTATAGCTGAACAAATGATATTCATCCTTCATCCGGCCACAAATATCAATGGAAGCGAACCAACGATATTGGAAAAATTTTTGAAATAGAGATTTGCAGCGTAATTTATTTGTACTATTATCGTTATTAAAATAATCACATTTTCGAATCACTTACACTGAAATAAAAAAAAAGTCTCATGGATCATTCATAAACTACGTTACAAATTTTGAAATATTTTTTACCCCTACTCTGTAGACAAAATTCGTTTTTCCTTTGCCCCCCCCCCCCTCATTCAAACGAATGATTGAATTTATGTACAAAAGGAGAAATTTTTAATTAAAAATATAATTCTCCAACCAAAAAGGGAATAATTAAATTTTCAGTTTGAAAATTAATTTAAAAAAAAACGAATTTCCAACCGATTGATTGAATTTTGATTTTGAAAAAACAGATGTTCTGAATCATAAATAAAATAGTTATATTTTCAAACTAAGAAATTAATTTTTGACAAATTACATGAATTTCCTACAATACAGTAAAATTTTCCACCCAAAAATATGAATTTTTCATTAGAAGGTTAATTTTCTACCAAGTAGTCAATTCTTCAAATCGATGGTCAAATTTCCAACTAAATGGTTGAAATTTAATTAAAAAAACGTGTTTCAAAACGAAAAGTCAAATAACCTTATTTTCAGTTTAGAAAATTAACTTAAAAAAAAAAAAAAAAAAACTAATTTCTAACCGGTAGAATTCAGTTAAAAGACACGGATTTTTAGCAAAATAGTTGAATCCTAAATAAAAATGATTTGTCGAAACAAAGGAATAATTTTTTACTCAAAATGAAATAATTACCTTTTCAATTTAAAAATTAACTTTAAGCAAGAAGCAAACAAATTTTCTACGAGGATAATCAAACCAAAAAGACGAATTTTCAACAAAATAAATAAATCTATAGCCAAAACTTTGAATTTTCAGAGAAGAAGATTAATTTTTCACTCAAAAGGACAAATTTTTAACAAAATGCATGAATTTCCCACAAAGCAGTTGAATTTTCCACCGGATACTGTAAATATTCAACAAAGAAATAAAATTTCAACGAAGTAGTCAATTTTTCAAATAAAAAGTCTAAATTTGAAGAAAATAGTTAAATTTTTCACCATAGTAGTTGCATTTCCAACTAAGAAAGATAAGTTTTCAAATACAAAGATATGAATTATAAAAAAAATGAATTTTCTATGAAACAATTGAATTTTTGTCAAAAAAGTTATTTTTCAACTATATAGTTCTATTTTGTACAAACTTGTTGATTTTCCAAGCCAAAAATAGGAATTTTCTACAAAGTAATTGCATTTTCAAACCGAAAAAATGAATCCTCAAAGGAACCTATACTACTTGATATTTCAGCCAAAAACTATTCTAATTTTAAATAAAAAGTGTAGTTGAATTTAGCCAAGGAATACAAATTTTCAGCAAAATAGTTGATTCCTCAACAAAATACATGAATTGTCACCCAAATAGTTTAATTTTCAAATAGAAAAGAAATTTTCAACCAAAAATGAAATAGTTATATTTATAGTTCCAAAAAAAAAAAATTTCACTTTGAAGACGAATTTTCAATTAAAATGATAATTTTTTACAAAAAGATTGATTTTCAACAAAGTAGTTCATTTTTTAATCCGGTGCTTAAATTTATTTATATTGCACAATAAAGTAAAATTTGTATTTATCATGATCAATTTAATGTTTTTTTCTTATTTTGCATTAAATTTCATTTTCACCTACATTTGTTTATTTTCAATGTTATTTTTAAAATTAATCATTGTATCTTGTGTCCTTTTTTCAAAAGGAACATTTTTTTACTTCCAATCTCGTTTTTAACGATTAAAAGAAAATTATTAATGACAAATTTGTAGCACTCCTTTGGATGAGCGACTTTTGTCAATGCATTTTTTCAAAGCCAAAGACGAATTTCCTGTACAAAAATGGAATTTTCCACCAGAAAAATACGAATTTTCAGCTAAAAAATTAATTTTCAACAAAATAGTTAAATTCTCAACCAAAGAGATAGAGCTTTATTTTGAAAAAATTTCAACAGAATATCTCAAATTTTACTCACGCAGTTAAATTTTCAATTAGAAAGAAAAGTTCAGTTTTCAACTACGTAGTCAAACTTTAACCAAAGAGATGAATTTTCAACTAAAAATATAAATCTTCAATAAAAAAAGATTTCTTAAAAAAGTAGTTCAAATAAAATTTTTAAACAGAATAGTTTAAATAAGGAGTAAATTTTCTACGACGATACTTGAATTTTAAAACCAAAAAGACGAATTTTCAATTATAACAGTTGAATTTTCATCCAAAGGGGATGATTTTTTGAAAAAATGATTTCAGTTTCAATCAAACAGTTGCATTTCCATCCAAGAAAGAATAATTTTCTATTAAAACAGATGCCTTTTTAAAATCAGAAAGTCAAATATTAAAATATGCAGTTGCATTTTCATCCAAAAAACGTTTGAATTGATTTTTCATCACAAAATGTGAATTTTTCTCAAAAGGTAAATTTTCCACGAAATAGTTGAATTTTCAACAAAAAAGTAGATTTTGAACCAAAAATGGTGATTTTTTAACTAATGTATTGAATTTTCAACCAAATAGTTTCATTCCCATTGAGGAAAGATGAATCGTCTACTCAGACAGATGCATTTTTTGATAAGAAAGACCAATTTTCAAAAACAAAAAATAGTCGAATTTTCATTTAAAAAAAAATTTCAGTTGATTTTTCAACACAAAATGCAGATTTTACTCAAGAGATGAATTTCCTACGCAATAGTTGAATTTTCAACAGAATAGTAGATTTTTGGACCAAAAAGGATGACTTTTTAACAAATGTATAGAATTTTCAATCAAAAAATTTCATTCTTATCCAAGGAAAATGGAATTTCTACCAAAGCAGATGAATTTTTAAAACAAAAAGACAAATTTTGAAAAAAATAGTTGGGTTCTTATCCAAAAAGCATTTCAATTAATTTTTCAACACCAAAATATGAATTTTTCTCAAAACGTAAATTTTCTACGTAATAGTGGAATTTTCTAAAAAAAATGCTGAACTTTTAAAGAAATAATAAAATTTACAACTGAAAAGATACTTTCCAGGAGGAAGCAACTACAAAAAAAGAAATATAAATACAAATCAAATAAATTACTAAATTTCGCAAAATTTCATTTAAAAAATTCTCTAATCTTTACCTGACGAATTTTTCCTTTTCTTTGACTATTAATGTTCAAAGACCACAATATTACATTTGCAATATTTTGAAACTAGAATCTTTTACAAGCAGAATAAAGCAATTTCAAATAAAAATTGACAATTTAAAAAAGTGGATTCTCAACGAGAAAAGTAATTGTAATTTTACGTTTTTAAGAAATTTTCTTTCCTTCTCAATTTTCCGTTGAAATTTTTGTTTTGGTCGAAAAATCTACTATTTGATTGAAAATTTAATCATTTCGTTGAGAATGCAACTATTTTCTTCAAAAGATATATTTCTGGTCAGAAATTCCACAACTTGGTTTTGATTAAAAATTAATCTTTTTTTTAACAAATTTAACTGTTTTGTTAAAGATTTATCTTGCTTCGTGAAAAAATTTCTTTCTTCTGAAACTTCGCGTTTTTTGGTATAAAAATAAAGATCTCAGTTCAAAATTCATTAGATTCATTGGAAATCTCTTTGGTTCAGAACTGAACTATTTTTTTTTTAAATCATGAATTTACAAAACATCGAACAAAATTTTCAAAAAAGGGGAAAAGAGGAAATATGAGAAAGAGTGTAAAGTCTGAATTATAAAATAGATTTTGAAACTTGTACCGGTAAATTAGGTTTTCACTAATGAAAATTTCGTAGTTACCTCAGTTTCAGTTCATGCAATAAGGTGATGAATTGTATTTCATGTACTTGCAATCTATTTTCTGGGTTTGAAACTTATCGATGAAGTAAACTAATTACGTGGGACCCGGAACGATGCGACGCTGTAATTAACTTTAGCAACAGCAATGTAACAATTATAACGGGGTGGGGACGTAATTTCGAAAACATCCTTTGAATAGGGAACTTGCTGAATATCTAACTTTTAATGAACCGTACTTATTTATTAAGACAAAGGAAAATATTTAAAACCAAACCGCAATACTTACAAAACGATTCGAAAATGTAAAAAAGTTCAGAATTTATAGCGCGGTAACAAAATGTCAAGGACAGAATTATTTCCCAATATTGAACAATAGTTTACAATTTCAATGTTCTCTTATATCAACAATTTTTGGATGCATTAAGAAATAAATTTTATGGACATTTTATTTTTAATTTATTTGGAAATTTCGATATACAAAATTTATGGTACAGAAAATTCATGAATCATTATCAATAGATAAAAACTCTGAAAACAGATACTTCAAGTTATGTTCACGCTGTGTGGCAACCAATCAAGTTTTCGACAACAATATAAAAAATTTGTAATCAAAATCTTGAATCAAAAATTTAAAACAAATTTTTCTGTACTGTTGAAAATTGCAATTTGTTAAAAATAATTTTAATTAAAAATGAGGAAAACTTTAGCAATTAAGAGACACTTGGATTCTATGTTATATTACATAAACGGAAAAAATTACATTTTGTCTTTCAAAGTGTTGAAGACCTTTGCTTCATTGATTGTTATTATTAATTTATTGAATATATTATTTAGATAAGATGAATGACATTTCCACCAAAAAAGATTTCAATTTTGAATACAAAATAGTTTAATTCATGGGAAAAGATAAATTTTTAACACAACAGCTTAATCCCGAACAAAAAAAATTAATTTTTACCAGTTTCATTGTAAACCAAAAAAGATTAAGTTTTTTGAAAAAAGAGACAAATTTTCTGCAATACAATTCAATATTCAAAATGAACATATGAGCTTCTAATGAAATAGATAAATTTTCTAACAAAAAAGGAGAATTTTTAACAAAATAGTGATATTGCCAAGCAAGGAGATGAATTTTTGATTAAAATAATTCATTTTTAGTAAAAA
>CAKNXH010001693.1:50249-63026 GCA_932178445.1 Andricus quercusramuli | reverse complement strand
CCCAAAACAAAACTTATTATGGTTTAATTTGATAGTCACTCCTCTTTAATCTTTGAAAAATTCGGCAACTTTCGATCAAACCCTGAAGTATCAGTCCAATTTTTCGAAAATCCAAAAATCTTCCACGTTACACATATAGGGAGATAAGAGGGATGAATGATAGGGAAAGTAAGAGAATTGAGGAGAAATGAATGGATGTGATGGGTTGTAGGGAAAATGAGAGAAAGTGTGAAGAGGGTATGTAGGAGAAATAAGGGAGGCAAAATGGGGGAAATAAAATAAAATTAGAGGGTGTGAGTGCAGGAGTTGTAGGTGGAGTGATAGGGAATGAGAAGAAGGAAAGTAGGTCAAGTGCTCGAAATTGAGGGGTGAGGAAGTAGGGGAAGTAGAGGGGAATAGGAACAGGGAAAGTATAGGCACTGGGGGTGAAGGGAGGCGAAGTATGGGAAGCGAGGGGAAATGATGGTGAATAGGGAAGAGGAAGGGATGGTTGGGAAAGTGAAGAGGGGAAGGGGAGTATCAGCTGGGGAAGGAAGGAGACGGAAATTGAAGAAGGAAGATATTAGAGAAGGCATTAATTGCGAAGGGGTGGAAGAAAAGGGGTAAGGGGAGGAAAAGTCTGATAGGGGGCGGTCTGAGCGACTGAATAAACGTCTTAGTGGACGTCAACTAACTTTTTGTTTGCATATTCATATGTTTTCTAAAAATGGTTCAGTCAACTGATCCTTTGAAACTGCTTTTGAATAACTTTGTATCTTACAAGATGTATTCTAATAATAATAATAATAATAATAAAATAAGATATAATAAGAGATTGACAAATCCCACGGTTCACGTAGAATGAATCATGTTTCCGAATTGTTTCAACAACTATAATTTTCCCTTCGTTAAGTGTCGTTATGTGCAGCGCAAAATCCCTGGAGTACCTTCTTTATTTAAAATTCAAGCAACGTTTAATGGAGACTTTCCAGGCATTAGAAAGTCTCTCGCATTGGACGCCAGGGACATTCGCAAAATAATGCAATTACACTTCTGGGATGCACCAGCAATAACTTAATTGGCGAATAAAATATGAGAAACGAATTCTCACTTCTAGGTTTCACTATTTCTGGGAAACTGGAAAAATCGGGAAAGACAGAGAATATTCATTAGATTATATTATATATATATTACGATGGTCCAAAAAAGCGAAATTTCGAATTTCTTTTGGGAAAATAGCTCATTTTTTTAGTTTCTCGAAAAAAATGCATTTTTTTCAGGATTTTGTAGCTTCGGGCAGAAACTAGCGATATAAACTAGAAAATAGTGTCAGTCAGTTGTCGGTAATTGATTATGTGGTAGTGGACGACGAAGTAAGAGAGAAGGTTAAGAAACTAGAGTTGAAGAACTATATAGATTGAAATCACTTTCCCATGATAGTGACAGTGGAGGGAGAAATGAGTAATAACAATAAGGCTGAAAAGGAAGCAAAAGTGAAAAGAGCAGGAAGAGGGTATTGGTCAATGGAAGGTAAAGAACAGTTCAAAGAAAAAATCAGGAATATCAAAATGGGAGAAGGAAATATAAACGAAGAAATGGAAATAATGGTAGGAGAAATGAAAGGAGTATTAGAGAGCGCAAGCAAAAAAGAAGTTAGTGAAAGAGGGGATAGAAGTGGATGGGATGAGGATTGTAAACAGAAGAAGAAGGAAGTGAGAAGGGTATTAAGAAAATGGAGAAAAGACACAAGTAGTGGAGGAGAATATGGGAGAAAAAAGAAGGAGTATGAGTTGTGTGATCAAAAAAAGAGGAGGAAAATAAAAGGTTTGAAGAAGAAGCGGAGAAGGCTAGGACCGAAGAAGAGGTTTGGAAAGTGGTAAATAAAGAGAGAAGTAGAAGGAAATGAGTAAAACTGGACATTGAGATGATAGAATGTAAAAAAAATATTTTATGGAATTACTAGGAGGGGTAGAGAGGAAAGTTAGGAAAGGAGGAAAAGATGGTAGGGAAAGAGATGAGGGAGAGTACATTACAAGAGAAGAAATAGTCAAGGTATTAAGGATGATGAAGGATGGAAAGGCACCTGGTATATATGAGATTCCAAATGAAGTATGGAAATATGGGGGGACAGAATTAAAGGAATGGGCATGGATAATGTGCAATAGAGCATGGAGAGGAGAGGGTTGGTCAGAGTTATGGAAAGAAGGAGTAGTGATACCAATAGTTAAGAAAGGCAAAGGGGAGTAGGTTCAAGATTATAGAGGAGTGACACTGATGCCAACACTGTATAAAGTATATGGGACTGTTTTATCGGAGAGGTTAAAAAAAGAAGTTGTGGAGAAAAAGACAGAGCCACCGAATCAGACAGGGTTTAGCAAAGGTATGGGGGTAATTGATAATACACATGTTCTGAAGTACTTAGTAAATAAGAGGATTAAAAGGGAGAAAGGGGCAATGATGGCAGTGTTCGTGGACTTGAAGGCGGCGTTTGACTCATTAGACCGAGGCGAGATAGAAAAAGTTATGGTGAAAAAGGGGATAAGAGAGGGATTAATAAAGAGAGTATCGGAAATTTCTAGACAGACAAAAAGCAAGGTAAAGGTAGGAGAGCAAGTAGGAGATAGTTTCTGGTTGGTGAGAGGGGTAAGGCAAGGATGTCCTCTGAGCCCACTTTTATTTAATATATTAATATCAGACTTGGAAGAAGAAATGAAAAGAAAAGGGTGGGGAGGAATTAGGATAGGGGGAAAAATATGTATACAATGGCATACGCAGACGATATAGTGTTGATGGCAGAGGATGAAGAAAGGATGGCGGGCTTCATTACAGGATTAGAGAAATACTTAGATGGGGAAAAGTTGAATTCAAATGTAGAAAAGGCAAAGATAATGAGGTTTAGAAAAGGAAGGGGAAGAAAAAAAGAATAGACGGGGAGATGGAAGGGGAAAAATAGAAGAAGTCAAACAGTTTAAGTATTTGGGATATACCTTGCAAGCTAATGGAGATCATAGAGCTCATATAAGAGAAAGGACAAAAAAAGCAGCAGGGGTAATGAAACAGATATGGGGAATAGGAAGAAGAAGGCTTGCAAAAATTGGAGAAGGAGAATGTGGTTATTTGATACGCTGGCATGGCCGGTATTAAGTAATGGAGCAGAGATATGGGGATGGAAAGAAAGGAAAGAGATTGAGAGTTCAGAAGAAAGATATATAAGGTGGACGCTAGGGGTAAACTGGAGGGCGCCGGGATATATGTATGGTGAGAAAAGAAGCGCAACGGGGTAAATTAAGTACTAGAGCTAGACAAAGGACGTGGAATTTTGAGATGAAGCTGTGGGAGGGAACGGGAGGGGAGTTAGCGAGAAAGTTTTTGATGGAGGTAGAAGAAAGGAGAGAGAGGGCGATGGAATTAATGAGAAAGGAGGGAGAAAGGAGGGAGTCATTTAAGGCTAGAGATATAGAAGACGGGACTGGAGTCAACTACGAAGAAGTGGAAAAAAGGGAGAGAGAAAGACAATTAATGGAAAGATCGGGGATGATTGAGGAATCAAAATATAATATATGGTATAAGATGATAAAAAAGGAAGGAGTACCAAAGTATTTAGAAAAGGGATGGGGAGAGAAAGGAAGAACCAGAATAGCAAGATTTAGATTGGTAAACGAGTTAAGGGCAAGTATGTATTGGAAAAATAAAGATAACAGGAAGTGCAGAATCTGTGAATGAGAAGAGGAAACATGGGAGCATGTATTGGAAGGATGTAGGAGAGGAATGGAAGATAAAGGAAGCTGGCAAGAGACTGTGGTAAAGATTCTAGGGAAGGATGTTTTGGGGGAAGAGTGGATGAAGGAGTTAGAGGCTGCTAGGGGAGCAAATGAAAATGAATGAAAGAATGGATGCAAAAAAATTGCAAAATGGAGGTACAAGAGAAGTCAAAGAAAAAGAAAACGGAAGTAAGGATAAGATTTTATAAAACATGCAGAAGGAAGTGTTCTAGTAAATGAAAGTCATGTAAAACTTCAGGGGACCCATTATGAATGAAGAAGTAGGATAAGTGAGTAAGGGAAAGAAGGGGATACGAGGGGAGGAAAATTAAGTGAAATAGCGGAAATTAAGAAAAATGTGGGGAAGGGAAGAAGGGAAAATTAGGGAAAATGAGAGGGTAGTAGGGGAACTGACGAAAAATAAGGAAAGCGTTGTAAGAGAACTCAGTGTAAGCTAAGTGTGGGTGAGTGAGGGGAAGCGAGTGTAAGTGAAGTAAAGTGAGCGTAAGTGTGGAAGTGATGGCTGGGGAAGTGACGTGGAAGAAGGGTGTTTTAGCTGAGTCAGTAGGGAGAGGTTGAAATAGTGGACGAAGAAGTTGGGAAAGGGAGGGGCGAAGAATGAAGTGAGGAGTGGGAATATCGTAATGTAGGCGTAGTAGGGGAGGAAAAATATTGGAAGTGGAGGTTTCAGCGACCTAATTAACGTCCTAGTGAGCTAGAAAACTCTTTTATGTACGCAACATTTTTTTATTTATTTTTTTTTTAATTCAACTATATATTGCGATGGATATTTTTGTTGTTGAAAAGTAATATTTTTTACAGAAAATGTTACTATTGCACTTTATGTCGTAAATTTAACTATTTTGTGGGAAACTAATCTTTTCGGGAGGAAAATTCAAGTATTGAGTGAAAAATTCATCTTCTTCAGTAAAAATTTCGACTATATAATTGAAAATTCTTTTTTTCTTTAGTCAAAAGTTCTACTGTTTTGATGGAAATTCGTTTTTTCTATATGCATTAACTTTTCGGTAAAAAATTAAATATTTAGTAAGAAATTTATCTTTTCTTCAGAGCTCAATTCAACTATTTTGTAAAAAATTTATCTCTTATACTTGAATATTCAGCTATTTGGATTAAATTGATATTTTTTAGTTGAAATTAAAGTAGTCTAGCTTCTGTTCCAAATTCAATTATTCTGTAGAAAACTAATCTTTTTTCAATGGAAAATTCAACCGTTTTTAGTTGAAATTCAACTTTATGGTAAAAAAATTATCTTTTTCAGTGGAACGTTTGACAATTTCGTTAAAAATTTGTTTTTTAGTTAAAAATTCAACAAATTCGATGAAAATTTGTTTTTGGTAAACACTAATTTTTTAATTAAAACTCAAACTTTTCCATTTTTTGTTGAAAATTGAAATATTTTGTAGAAAATTTATTTTTTCTAGTAGAAAATTCAACTATTTTGTGAAAAATTTATCTGTTCTAGTAGAAAATGCAACTATTTTGTGAAAAATTATTCTTTTCTGGTGGAAAGTTAAACTATTTGATTGAAAATTTATCTTTCCTAGTTGAAAATTCAACTATATTGATGAAATTTTTGTTGTTGTTGAACATTAACTTTTTAGCTGGAAATTGAAGTATTTTACTGTTTTCTAATTTGATATTTAAAAACAAAATTGTTCCTAGGGGAAAATTCAACGTTCAGATGGAAAATTCATTTTTTTATAGGCAAGTTCAAATATTTCGATGGAAATTCGTGTTTCTCTCAATTTTAAAATTCAAAAATTCCAATAGAATTTTTTTTTGTGCGGAAAAATTCATTTTCTCACCTAAAAATTTAACTCTTCCACATCTTGTGGAAAACTCAAATATTTAGTTGAAAATTCATCTTTTTTTAAGAAAAATTTAACCACTTAGTTGAAAATTTATATTTTTCAGTGGGAAGTTGAATTATTTTGTTAAATATTGATCTTCTTCATTTGCGAATTTAACAATTTCGATAATAGTTTGTTGTTTTTGTTGTTATTGAACAGTAGCTTTTGAACCTGGAATTTAAATTTTTTCATTTTTGGTGGAAAATTTGAATATTTTTTAGAAAATTAGTGTTTTTTAGTAGAAGATTCAACTACTTCATTTTTTGTTGAAAATTGAGCTATTAAGTTGAAAAATTATCCTTTTTAGTAAAAAATTCAACCGGGAAATCACCGGGAATTTAATATGATCCTTTAGATAGACACCCTGGTGAATTTTTTCGTAGTATAATAATAATTTTGATTCTATCTTTGAATAAGTTTTGTAATATTTTATTAACCATGATAATGCAATGTCTGACAACTTGTTCAAGTGCTTTGTTATCATAAACAGAATGTCTGATGAAAGGGAAGTTTCTTGACTAATAGCAGTGCCACCAAAAGTTTTAGGTGAAATAAATTTTGGCTGTCCTATGAAATTCATATCACCATTTTGTAAGTTAGCAGCTCTAAAGTCTCAGCACTTAAGAATGCTTTCAATGGAGGCAGATGCCATAAAATTGTAGACGGCATTTCTCACAGACATTTACTGCAGTATCACCATTATTTATAATGTAACGGGTGCGGCTAATTCTCTTGGAAATTGAACATCGTTTAATTTGAGCTAATAAAGTGCCGTTCACTCGTTTCAATCTAGGGCTATAAAAATTTTCTCTTTACTCTTTCAAAGAAGACCAATTAACCCATTTGCTGACGATTATATGCAAAAACTTGTAGAAAAGTAGTTGAAAGTGATTACAGAGAATAATTAAAACTTTCTAGATTTTTTTCACCATTAACTTTATCCTGTTGGCTTTTCAAAAGTTTGAATAGTTTTTCTTGATATGCGTTTTTTTTTTTTGTAACAAATTTATATATTTTTTGGTTGTTCGGGGAATTAGGAAGAGGGTAAGTAGGTTGAGCCGAGGTAATGAGAATGATAAAAGGGAAATGAGGGGAAGTAGGAAAAATCAAGAAGGAAAGAGTTGGAAGAGTAAGGGATAATCAGTGGTTGTGAGAAGAGAAGGAGGATGAGGAGGGAGAGCGGTGATGAATAAGGGGAGGGGAATGGAGGTGAAGTGAGAAAAATTAATGGGAAATGA
Source organism: Andricus quercusramuli (assembly GCA_932178445.1). Classification (NCBI taxonomy): domain Eukaryota; kingdom Metazoa; phylum Arthropoda; class Insecta; order Hymenoptera; family Cynipidae; genus Andricus; species Andricus quercusramuli. Next base: position 56,174 of record CAKNXH010001693.1, on the reverse strand, counting down.
AAGGCAGAAGTGGGTGATGTAGGGAAAGTAAGATATGAGAAAATATGGGACAATGAGTGGACAGGAAGTAGGGGAAGTATGGGAAGTAGGGAAAGTGAGGAAACGGTAAGTTGGAGAAATGAGTATAGGAAAGTAGAAGCAGTGAAGGAAACGAGGGAAAAAAAAGGAAACTAGGGATAGGAAAGTAGGGGAAGTGTACGGGAAGTGTAGGAAAATTACGAGGAGTAGAGGAAATTAATAGAAATGAGAGTGAATAGGGAAAAGGAAGTGAGTTTTTTTTGGCAGAAAACTCATCTTTTTATTGTATTCAGCAGGTTTTATTTAAAATTTAAATCTTTTTTGATCAGATGCAGAGAAAATAAGAGAAAGTAGGTGTAATAAAGGAAAGTAGGGGAATGATGAGAAGCATGAAATTGACGGAAAGTATAGAAAATGAGGGGAAGAAGGAGAAGTGAGGGAGGAAAAGTGGCGGAGTAAGGAAAAATTGTGGGATGTGAGTGGTTGAGGAGTAAATGTAATAAGGAGCCAGGGGTGTGGAAGGGAAGTAAGGGGTGGGCAAGTAATGGGAAGTGAGAGGCGGAACTGGATGATGTAGGAAAAATGAAAGGAGAGAAAATACGGGACAATAAGGAGACGGGAAATAGCCGAAGTGTGGAAAATGAGGGTAGGAAAGTAGGGAAAGTGTACGGAAATTGTAGGGAAATGAGGGAAAATAGGAGAAATTATTAGAAATGTGGTTGAAGAGGTCAGCGGGGAAATCGAGGAGACAAGGTAGTGGAGTAGAAGGAAGTTAGGAGAGGGGTGATAATTATGCGAAAAGGGTTAATTATATTTAAAAAATAAGTAGAAAGTTAGTTTCAAGTGATTTCAGAGAACGCTTAAAACTTTCTGGAATTTTTTCACTATTATCTTCATCCAATTGGCTTTTTGAGAATTTGAATATTTTTTTAATGCGAGTCATAATCCAAGTTTTTCGAACAAGATTAATTTCTAGTAGATGATTTCAACGTCAAAGTTTGAGAATATGCAGGTTGAAAAGTCCATTATTTTAGTTTTAAAGTTAATTATTTCTGGTTAAAAAATCTGTTATTATTATTATTTTGGTTAAGAATTAAGCTTTGCTAGTGAAACAATTTGTGCTTTGGTTGACAATTAAGTTGTTTTGTGGAAAATGCAAGAATTTTATGAGAAAGTCTTTTTTTTCGTTAAAAATTCAACGGTTTTGTCGAAAATTCGTCTCTTTGTGTTGAAAATTCAACTATTTCATTGAAAATTAACTTTTTCAAATAAAATTCATATGTACAGGTTGAAAATTAGAGTTTATTCGTTTTTTTTTTTCGTTAAAAATTCCACTACTTGGTTGCACTTCCTTGTTTAAAATTCTTTTTTTAAGGACTTATTAGTTTAGTTGAAAACTCATTCCTTTCTTTGAAAATTTAGCTATTTTGTTCAAAATTCATTTTTCTTGGTTGAATTTTTTTTGTGAAAAAATTGAATTACTCCATTTCGGAGACAAAATTACCCTTTGAATTGGAAAATTCAATCATCAGGTGGAAAATTATTATATTATGTTGAAACTGTGTCTTTTTTGGTAGAAAATTAATATTCTTGGTTTAAGTTTCATCTCTTCATTTGAAAATTGTTCTCTTCAGTTGAAAATGCACTAATTTTTAGAATTTTTTTTTGACTCATTTATGATTAATCATTTTGATTCATAACTGAAACCGTATTTGTTTTAAATATGTACTGTTACATTTTAAAATGAAAATTCATGTTTAAGGTGGAAAAATAACAATTTTTTTTTATTAATATTTTTTGTATGACAAACATTAATTTATTTCGCGACTGAAAATTCAATTATTCCATTTTATTTTGGAAATTAAAATATTGAGTAGAAAATGTATCTTTTTTCAGTGGAAAATCAAGATCTTCCAAACCATACAAAGGTTATTTGTTAAATTTCAAAAGATTTTTCAAAACGCTTAGAATAATACAATTAAGCTTAAAAGATGTTTAAAAATTCATCTCTTTTCGTGGAAATTTCATTTTTTTTGTAAAAGATGTGACTATTTCGTTAAAAGTTCATCTTTTTTAGTTGAAACTGCAACTAGTTTGTTGCAAATTCCAAAATTCTTTGTTGAACATTGGTCTTCTTTGTAGAAAATCAATCTTTTTGGTTAAAAGTTTTTTTTTTGGTCAACAAAAAATCTTTTTAGTTTAAAATATAACAATTTTTAATGAACTGGTATTTTTTGATTGAATTATAATTAATAATTTTGAATTGTAATTAAAATCGTTTTTGAATTGGATATGAACTAGTACCTTTTTCGTTGAAAATTCATCACTTGTGTAGAAAATTAAACCATTCTGTTGAAAATTAGGTTTTTTTGGTGTTGAAAATTAATATTTCTGGAAAATTTAACTATTCCATTTCTTGTTGACCATTTAACTGTTCAGTTGAAAAATTATCATCTGTAGGAGAAAATTTTAGATTTTCCCTCAGAATTATTTTTAATTAATATTTTAAAAGGCTTCAAAAGATTTTCAAATAATTGCAAAATTGTCAAGTAAGATTATAGAAGATTCTAAAAAAATTTTGCAGGCTTATAACTTGATAAAAGATTCCAAAATAGTTTAAAATTCAAAAAGATTTCAAAAAATATTAAAAAATCAGAAAATTTCATTTCAATTTTTTTAGTTTCGCAAGACTTTTGAAAATTTCAGTAAACGTGACCAAAGTTGTAAGTCAAGTTTTAGTAACTTAGAATTGAAAAACATTTGACAGTTTTTCTGTCAATTTTGTTTTTCAAATTTACACGTTGTCAAATATTCAACTTAAAATTTTTGAATTCTAAAAGCAACTGTATATTTTCATATAAGTATTTTATTTGTTAGTTCATAAAAATCTATTCAATGGCCGTAAATGTAATTTGATGCTACATAACATGATAAATACTCGGCAATGATTTATTTCATAAAAAAAAGATATAATTCTAATCTACAATGTACAGTTTTAATGCTATTTTAGAATTATAACATTTTTTTGGTTGTGATTTTAGATTTCAAATTTGAATTATACATTTTTTGAAAATTTTACAATTCAAATCACTGGGGAATGGATCACTGATTCAAACTTAGTAACAAATGAAGGTAAAAAATAACTTTGACTTTCTTCGAAATAAAAGTTACTTTCTACTGAAAAGTAATCTTAGGTTTATTCTTATTATTACCTCCTGTTTAAAAAGTAAATATAATATTATGAATATATTATGGTCAATTTTTGAAATCATTTCCTCACAAATTAATATAATAAAATAATAATACGTCCATTTTCCACCTAAAGGTATTCCAATAAAAATCTGAGCTTTTTTCAGACAAAAAAAACTTAAATTCGAAAATATTTTTACATTTTATATTTTATAATGTACCTTTTAATAATTTTTGACATTACTGAAATGTGTATATACTTTTCAATTAGTGTTTGCGAAACTGTTATATATATTAATCATATCAATCTCAAACCTTAAAAAAAAAATAGGCTTAAAAAATCCCCCCCACCCCATTCATTCCAAGTATAATAACGACCAAAATTTTTTCCCACTCAACTCAGTAAAAAATGTTAAAAATGAAAAAGGAAATAAAGAAGGAATTCCTTACTTTTTATCTTGAGAAAAATGTGAAATATAGATCATTTTCCCCCTTCAATTCCATAAAAACGTTAACCATAACGTTAAAAATAGAAGAGTGTCCTCTTCTAGCTCGGAAAAGTAAATTGTACAGAAAATTTTCTCCTTCCAATTCAGAATAGAATTAGATACCAGAATTCATCCTCTTCCAATTAAAGGATAATATGAAAAATAAAAAATGTGCCTTACTCGATTCAGGAAAAGATGAAAAATAACACTATTTATGCTTATCATGAAGAAACCGTTAAAATTGAAGAAACTGTCCTGCTTCAACTGAATTAAAATACAAATCAAAATGTTTAAAAAAAAACCTTCTTTAGTTCAGAAGAAAATCAAAATAATGAATGAATTTTAAAAATGGAAAAAAAGAAAAACAATTTTAAAACAAGCAGAACGATTATAAATGAAACTTTTCGAACTCGAAAGAATTTGAATCAAACTCAATACAAATTTATTGATTTTATGGTGTATCGAATGAGTGACATCCAAAGTGATTAGAAAGCTTTTTTCCAAAAAATTAGAAAAAATAGGGAAATAGTTCCCATACTTCTAATTTTTAATTATTCAAAGTTTAATGATTCAAATCTTCCTTCCTAAATACTAATTTTAATAGCTTTTAATGGACAGAACAAATTTTTCTCAGCCAGGATTTATAATTTCTATTATTCGTAATAATGTGTCATTCAAAAAATATCGTTTTTTTTTCGAGTCCTTAAAAACCGCTAAAAAACATATTCAATATACTTGATATCGAGAAATTTGTTGTCTCTCATAGAATTACACAAATGGTTGGCAAATAGGTCACCAACCGTTGTGGTGCTGTGAGCGCTCAGTGATACGAGTCGTTTTGGTCAGACATTGTAGGATTAACGCAGTAGTCGAGTATGTCCTTGAAGTTGGCACACCAACGATCAAATATCCAGCTTTTGTTTAATGGAAACATTTGGATGTCGTTAGGATGCGTTTGGAAGCCAATTTTTTTCGTTTGGAAGGCAAAACTCAAAAAGATATTGAGTTTTCAAAACTGGAATGCTAACTTCACGATGCGAAATAAATTTGAATTTTTTTCAAAATTTTTGTTACCAATGATTTGGATGTCGTGAGCATACGTTTTGAAGCTCACTTTTGACGTTTGAACGATGAAATTGTGTAATTTATCGAATCAAAAAGTCATTAGCACCAAACTCGCAAGCGGCGCCTTCTCAAGTGGTAGTGACCTCTTTTGGTCAGCCGTGTCCTTAAAAATAATATGTGTTATCGCGAAAACTGTTGTGCCAAAATTTCCAAGAATTTTGAAAATTTTTGGATTATCTATATTTCCGTATATTTTCAAAATTTCTAAGATGTTCAAAATTTCTGAAATTATAAAAATGACCAGAATTTCTGAATTTTACAAACTGTTCAATTTTCTCAAATTTTCCAAATTTTCTAATATTTGTGAAATTTTCTGAAATTTGAAAGATAATAAAAATTTGTAAAATATTTGAAATTTCCAAACTTACCAGAATTTCTATTCTTTCTAAATTTTAGAAAATGTTAAAAATGTCTAAAATCATTCAAATATCTGAAATTAATGTTCGAAATTTTTCAAATTTTCTAGCGTTATTTAAATTTCCAAAATTATCAGAATTTCTAGAATGTTTCAAATTTTTTAAATTATTAAAATTTCTAAAATTTCTAAAATGTTCCAAATTTATAATATCGTCAAAATTTCTAAAATTATAGAATCATCACAAAGTTCAAAATTTTCGAAATTTCGAAATTGCGCAAATTTTTGAAATTTCAGTATTTCCAAAATGTCGAAAATATCTAAAATTTTCAAAAAATATTAAAATTTGTAAAATGATCAAAATTTCAAAACTGCAGAAAATTTCTAAAATTCTAAAAATTTTTCAAATTTTTCTAATTTATAAAATTACCAAATTAAAAATTATCAAAATTTCTGAAATGTTTAAAATTTATCAAACTATCAATTTTCTTCAATTTGCAAAGTTTCTAAATTTTTAAAAATTCTAAAATTTTCGTAATTTACCAAATTTCTATAAAACTCGAAAAATTTAAAAAGTTCTATTGTTTTCAAAAAATGTTATTATTCTTATTTACCATAGATTTTACAGTTCCATGGTGTCGCAATGATGTCGAAATTTCCATATTTTTATAATAACAAACAATTTCTTATAATAAAATATTTTCGAGTAATGGTCGTTTTTGATTTCTAAAAATTTGGTTTTGTTGGACC
>CAKNXH010001693.1:0-47438 GCA_932178445.1 Andricus quercusramuli | reverse complement strand
TGAAATTTCAGTAATTTTTAAAAATCATGCGAGCAACACCACGGCTAAAAATGTCATTTCATAAATATATGCACCCTCAAATTCGATAAAACTCACCCCTTAGGACAAGAGACAATAGCATGATTCTCAGTGTCTTTTTTTAATCTCATGAAATTGAAATGAAAATTTTAAGCGTATATTATAACAATTTTTACTATATCAGTGTTGCAAATAATTCCCTCGAAATAAACATTTTTCTCCTTTTCACCCATTATAATTCATCAAATGGTTGGGGTTTTGAATGAATTGACGTTCAAATAATTTCAGAAAAACCGCCGCCATTATGTCAACTTTGAATTTTTTAAAATTTTTTAACGGTTTTGAAAAGAAGAACATTGTGTCAAAATCAGCTAGAAAAGATAAATACCTTCAATATATTAAAAATATCACACTTTTATGAAAAGTTTGTACTACTTTTTGATAAATTGCGTTTTCAAGTAAAAAAACTCAAATACCAATAACTTTACCAAATATTTTTGTTAGCATGGACTGCATTTTTCAACATATATAGTACATATAGTAAATGTTATTTAGAAATATTTTTAATAAATCTTCATATGTATTTTATATAAAGTTTGGTAAATTAAACGAGAAATATATCATTTAATTTTTAGTAAGAAATATTCTAATATTTCTAATTATTTTATTAATTTTTGAAAATTTCAGACATTTTGGAAATTTAGAAATTACAGAAATTTTGGCTAATTTTGAAACTTTGAAAAGTTTAGAAATTTTGAGACGATTCTATAATTTCAGGAATGTTGGCAACATTGTAACTCCCGAACTTTTAAGAAATTTTAGAAATTTTGATAATTTACAAAATTCGGAACATTCTAGAAAGTTGGATAATTTTAGAAATTTAAAAATTTGGAACATTAATTCCAGAAATTTCACAAACTTTAGAAAATTTGGGAAATTTGAGAAAATTGAACATTTTGTAAAATTCAGAAATTTTTATAATTTTTATAATTTCAGGAATTTTGAACATTTAAAAAATTCGGAAAATTTTGAAAATATTCGGAAATTTAGATAATCCAAGAATGTTCAAAATTTTTGGAAAGTTACGGTACCACAGTTTTCGCGGTGACACATCATATTATATTTAAGGACTCGGCTGACCAAAGAAGGTCACTACCACTTAAGAAGGCGCCGCACAGTGGGCTGAATCGGGAATTTACTATTCAAAATCACATCCAGCCTACAATTCTGAACCGATTTTCAAATTTTTTAGTTTGGGAGTGATCAGCAATAGTTTCATGAGAGCGTATATAGATTAGATTGTTCAATTTGTGTAATTTTCTATTTGTTATATAAATAAACAAAAAGTGAAAATAAGACATTTTTCAATTATTATTTTTTATCTTCAAATAAATGACCCAATTATCCTATTTTTGAAAAAGATGAATGTCGAAGTATCGAAAGAATATGGATAATTAGCATGATATTGAATGTAATTGTTATAAACAAATTATATTAACAAAATGTCAACATCGTGGAATTTTTGTTTGCAAATCATATTTCTGAGCTCAAATTGCTCGATTTTGTCTACAGGATCATATTCGATCATTAAGATTTGTTTTCTTGTATACTTTGTTTATTTTATAAACAATTTATATGAGCGAATGCATGATTCAGGCATTTATTGGCAGATAGTAATCGTTTTTCTTCCTTAGTAAAGTTAAATCATATTAGTAAAAATATTCAGTGATAAAGATTCGTCATTCGATATTAATTGCTTATTATACCAACAAATTCCATAAACAAATGCAAAGTTCGGTCATTCATATACAAAAGGTCATCGTTTTTCTATCTTCTGGTCTTCATATTACGTAATTGATGAACATTATTTGTTTCAAAAAATAAACCGAAATTAGTTGTTCATTCTGTAAACAAGTTTTATAAACAAATACCTAGTTTGAACATTCATAGATAGAAAGTAACCGTTTTTATTTCTGATAGTCTTCAATGTGTATAAGTTGTCATTCTCAGTGATGCAGACTTGTCATACAATATTATTCGTTCATTCTAAAAACAAATTTTATAAACAAATTCATAGTTTGGCATGTTTCGGTATCCATATAGTTCCTGCAATATAAAATGTATGTGATATAAAATTGATTTGAAAAATAAAATATATTTCATCTGGAATAGAACACATGAGAAAAATGGAATTCGTGTCTAATTGTCTAATTGGGAGCTATAACACGCAGGTAATTTGTTTTCATTGGATTGAATCAAACGAGACAAATTGTGTATTCTTAAATTTTCATAAAAATGTAACTCATCCGTCATTTGAGCTTGAAATAATAAAAAAACATTATTTTCATATTCTTTTCACCATCTTTGATCGGTTTATTTTCATATTTTGTTAATATATCGAGTTAGTACATAAGTACCACTCATGAAACAAAATGTTCATCTTACATAATATTTCTTAATTTTTCAAATTATTATTGAAAAAATTATTTATGAAACTGACATTCAGTTCACTACTTCTCTTTGCTAGAGAATAATATGTGCTGAGAAAATATTGCTATTTAATAACAATTATCATTGTTACGAACAATTTTATAAACAAATTCACTGACATCGTATTTTTAAGAAAAAATATTTCTTTTCCGGGGCATCATTTCATTTTATCTCTATAAAATTCTCTTGTGAAAGATCGTTTTTCAGTTCTACTTGAAAACAGTGAATTTTAGACAAAAATGATTACTTTTCTACCAAAAGAAACCAAATTTTTCAGGAAATTCATTAACTCTAGGTGGAAAAAATTGATTTATAACAAAAGAAAAAACAATTTTCAACAAATTGTTTCAACTTCGAACCATGCTTTTCCGACAGCGTTTAAACAAATAGTTCAATTTTTAATTAAATAAGTTACACTTTTGATAAAAAATAAACTAGTTGAATTTGAGTTGAAAAATATCAATTTTCGACAAACAAAGATCAATCTTTAACAAGAAATAGAATGATTAAATATTTGGTTAAATGAATTAATTGAAAAAATCAGAAAATAATAATTTTTTACGAAATAGTTGAATTTTTAACTAAAAAAAGTTAAAACTTTTACAAAAAATGGCAGAGTTAAATTTTCAAATCAAAAGAATAATTTTGACGAAAGGAAAATTAATTTTTAAGAACAGAAAAATCAAGAAGAAGAATTTCCTTCTGATAACCAAGTTTTTCCAAGAATTTTCACAAAATAATTGAATTTTCAACTGAAAAAATAATTTTGAACAGAAGTGAAGTGCTTAAATTTTAGTTGAAAAAATTGATTTTCAAACGAAAGAACGAATTTAGAAAAAAAAGTTAAATTTTGAGCAGCAACAAAATGATTCAAGTTTCATCCAAAAAATTGAATTTGCAACAAAAAATTTGAATTTTCAACGAAAAATGAATTTTAATAGTTAACGAAAAATGACAAATCTTCTAAAAAAGTTCAATTTTCAATTCGAAAATATGAACATTTGAGAAAAATATTCATCCCTCCCTCCCCTAAAAAAATTACAAGTTTTCTGGTTGAGAAAATAAAAATATTCCAGTTTTGTAAGATTTCCTTTCGCTTGAAACATCAACTGTATATCCAAATATTTCATTGAAAATTCAATGTTTTTGCTAAAAAGTTTTCTTTTTTACTAGAAAATTAATCTTATTTATTAAACATTCGCTTTTTTGAATTAAAGATTCATCTTTTTTGTCTAAAGGTTCATCTGCTCAGTTGAAAATTCAATTATTTTGTATAAAATATATTTCTTTTTATTTCTAATAATCTTCTTAGTTTATAGGTTTATAATTTCTTGTTGAAAATCAACTTTTGTCTGGAAAAATCATATTTTCGGGTTGAAAATTCAACTATTTTACGGAAAATTCGTCTTTTGCTGCAAGGTTTAACAACTTGCGTTACATTTTTCTTCCTTGACACACAATTCTTAATTTCAGATTCAAATTTATCTCTTTAGCTGGAAATTGGACTATTTTGTTAAAAATGTTCTTTTTTTTAGAAAATTGATTTGCTATACTGAAAATTGAACATTTCCATTTTTGTTGAAAAGTCATATTTTTCGTTTAAATTGCATTTATTTTCTTGCAAACTCGTCTTTCTTAGTGTGAAATTAATCTTTTTGGCTGTAAATTCTTCTTCTTCGTTGAAAATTCATCTTATTGCTTAAAAATTCAACTATTTTGTTGCAAATTTAATTTTTTCTTGAAAATTCGACTCTTTTGCTGAATTTTTTTTTTGTAGAAACATCAGCTCCGGCATTTCTTTCGAGATCTTTCATCGAAAAATCAACAGTTTGGCTGAAAATCCAACTTTTTTTTTTTACAGTTTCATTTTTCTTATTGAAAATTTGACTATTTCGTTGAATATGTAGATAGAAAATTGATCTTTCCAGGCTGAAAATTTATATATTTTTTTTTGCTGAAAATCCAACTGTTTTCTGAAATATTTAATCATTTGGTTGAAAATGAAACGACGTTTGGTTAGATTTCAATTTTTGTTACTCGAGAATTCGACCACTTGATGAAAAATTCAACTTTTTTGTTGAAAATTTAATTATTTTATAGAAAATTAGACAATTTTCTTGAAAAGTCATATTTTTTTGTAGAAAATTCAGCTTCTTTGGTGAAAATTCATCCTTTTGGATTCAAAATTAATCTTTCGGGTATAAATTTTTCTTTTAAATAAATAAATTCATTACTTCCTAACTTTAATCTGTAATTTTGTTCTTTCCATTTCATTTATGAGAGATTTTACGTTGAAAATTTTAAAAGATTAAAATGGCCGTTTTTGAAGAACAGTTATCAGGGAAAATGAAAAATTTGTCTAGGAAAATCAGGAAAAAGCCAGTGATTTTCAAAAATCAAGTTTTTCAGCTGCTCTGATTGAAATTCATAATAAATTTAACTTATAGATTTTTTACTCTAATTTATCTTCTTTTTTTTTTTGTAAAATTGCTTTATTTTAATTGTTGTCATCTTTTTCTCTTTGGAAGGTAAAGAGAAGGTTTATGGTGTACTCGTATACGAGGCAAGGCTAGAAAAAATTCCCACGTTACTCAGTGGGCTTGCTCCCTTAAGTGCACTCGAATGCACTTTAGTCTGCGTCTTCTTGTTGGGAATTTATTAAAGGTGTTCGTATCCTGTAATCAAAATTCCGTACGACGAGAGTATTATACTTTCTTTCTCGTACCCGAGTCGAAATATAGACCCTACTTTGACGCTCTTCACGCTGTCATTTGTAGGGGCTAAGGTTTCAAAGTAGCGGCTATTCCAATTCGATTTTTGCCCCTACTTTGGCGCTCTAATGGGCACAAATTTCCAAATCTTCCACTTGGTGCGTCAAAGTAGGGGCTCAGTTTTTGCCTCTACTTCAATGCTCCACATTCTACCTTCCCGCAAAAAATAAAATTATTTGACGAAAGATTAACAAAAGTAGAGTAAGACGAAAACCTAGCGACATTTGCGCAATATTTTAAGTTATTTTGCATAATCATTCAATAACAATTTCTTATTAAGCGTTGAAAACAACGTGTATCTTTTATTGAATAAATCAATATACAAAATAATTTTGGTTTTTTTATTCGTTAAAAAATCCTAAGTGTTATGCAACTTAAAATGAAAACTGCTATTCGTTGTTAAATGAAGATGCAAAATGTTATGTAATATGTACACAATGTCACAGTGTCCTCGTTTCACTCAACTTCTGTTGATCTTTCGTCAATTAATATGTTTTTCGTGCACTTTTATATTACTTTCGCTGATGAGTTATAAATCCTTTTTTCCTTATAATTTTTTTATTAGAATCTTTCAAAATAGAACGAAGTAATTATTGATATCACAAAATATTAAACTATTGTAAACCAGTAACAGTGTGTTTTAAAAACGAACGAAGTTCTATAATGAAGTAAACCATATTATGATATAAATATCGAAGTACACATATTATAGAACAGCATAAGTTTGATTATCCTGCTTGTTTATACATTTTCATATTTTTTTAAAATAATAAATTTATAATAATCTCAAGAAAACAATTATTACTACAATAGTACTAAGTAACAAAATTAAGTAAGGTGAAGGCCCTGGTAAGTTAAGATGTTACTGTTTTTGTATTCTTAATAAAAATTGTAGAATAAAAATGAAATCTGGATAAGAGAATAGTGAAAGTTGAGAGAATTTCAACATCGAAGAATTGTTGCCATCGCCCGATTTAATGTTTTTGTTCTAATAACATATAGTGATCTTTTATAAAATCTTCAATAACAATTATGTTGATTTTTGGTCATAACCTTCATAACTTTGACTTAAAAAAGATATTTATTATTTTCTTTCATATTCAAGCAGCAGTTTTTCTCAAAAAACCCACCTATGAATATTTGCCAATTTTTTTTAGCTTGTGCTTTGGTAACAATAATATCTCTTAAGTTTTATGCTTGTTGAACAACTTCTCTAGCTAGGAGAATTCTTTTTTTTCACAATCCAATTTTCTATTTTTTCTTGAAAGAATGACAGATACGAAAAAATGTCGAGATGAGAGTTTGCAGGTCTGAAGAAGTCCCATGAAAAATGTCTCTTGTTCTTTTGCGATATTTTCCATAGTTTACGAGAAAATTTTAAAAATCACATTTTTAGGGGAAAAAAATCTACCGGCCTCAAAAATGGTCTAGCTCGCATGGTCCTTATAAGATGGTTTTTTATTCTTTTAAAATTTTTTTAAGAGTTTCTAATCATAGAAGAAAGGCATCTTATCAGCATCATGCCATCTAAGCCATTTTTGAAGCCAGGAGACATTTTTTTAATGTAATTTTTGAATTTTTCTCGTAAACTGTGAGAGGTATCACAAAAAAACAAGATAAATTTTCCATAGAATTTTTTTAGACGTGCAAACTTTCATCTTGACATTTTTTTGTATCTGTCATTGTTTTCAAGGGAAAGTAGAAAATTCGATTGTAAAAAAAAAGTATTCTCCTACCTACAGAAGTTATTTCGCGAGCATCAAACTAACAGGATATATTCATTATCAAAGTAAAAGTTAAAAAAAAATTGCGAAAAATTCAAATTTTTTTTTAGGTCCTTGAGTTTATTTGAGAAAATTGATCTTTCGTTAAAAAAAACCCTTTTGTTAATTTAAACCTTTTTTCAAAATTCGGCCGCGCTTAGAAAGAAGATGACAAACGCTATTAGAATCAAAAAGAAAATAATAAATATCTCAATGGGTCAAAAGTTATAGAAGTTTGAAGTAAAAATGGTCTTTTCTTTAAAAACGAAGCACAAAATTCAAATATACATAACTTTTTCGGATTTTTTTTTACAAATCCAAAAAATGCGTATCGCCTAATTTCCTCTGAAAAACAACACATTTTGTTTCGAGAGATTCTGCGATTCCAATGGTAGAACCCGGCCTAATTTGAAATGGATTCGGTCGCCTGGAGAATAAAGGTAAATAGTTTTGGAATCGAATAAAGAGAAATAAATGACATAATAGGGTACAATTTTGAAAATAAATGCGAATTAAGAAAATCTAAATGGCGGGATATTAAAAAAAAATTTAATAAAATAAGTTTTAAAAATGTAAATATTGTCAATATTATTTGTTGTGCTATTGAAATGAAAACATTAATTATTTTTAACAAATTCTGTAAATTTTGAGCCATTATTATGAAAAAATGTAATTATATGACATCATGTAAAATAAAGTGATCTACTCACCGCTAATAGCTACCACTTTTGCTTTCAACTGAATTGTTTTTTTTTTCTTTCATATAATTTGACTTCAAATTAGCTACTCAGCCTACTTCTCTAATTTTCTTCGGAATCATTGAGAACTAAATGACATCTTGTTTTTTATCATCGATCCACCAGACCAGCGCAAACTTCTCTTTTCTTGGAGCCATTTTATATATTATTATTTTATTATTCATCACGAAAACGAAGATATTTTCTTGGACTATAATCACTAAAATTGACATTTTTACAAACTGCAGTGTTCGAGCTGGGAGGAAACAACAAAGTATTTGTTACGGGAGCGCAGGCGTCAAGGCAACGACGCCATATTTGAGCGTGAAAACTTAAAATTTCAGCTACTGTATACGAATTGCAAAGCGAGTGAAGTCAACAAATCAAAGTTAATATTACATAAAAGCTGTTAAATTCCAGGTCTAATTAAATCAGAGAAATTTTTATTTCCTTATTTCTAACCGTGTGTCTACTTTCGGGACCATTGTCGTTACAAACCGTCCAGTCAGACAAACGGCACGTGTTGCCGACTGTAGCAAAAGAAGATGTACATGAAGATAATATCAAAGATAAATATAAATATGGCAGTAGAGCAAAAAAGTTTATATGTTACTTTCGATACTTATTGTGTAAAATTAACAGTTACAAATTTAACCTCCTTATTCAATTGACGACATTTCTATTTAATAAAAGAGGTTACTCTACAGAGTAAAAAATATATAAGAGCGATTCCATGTCAAATCATCTGAAGAATTCCAGCTATTGTTAGCAGTTTCGTTGAAAATTCTAGTATCCGTTCTCTTAGATGTTGGAAGAAAAAACACAAAATAATGATTGAAAAAATAAACAAACTTAGGAAATATTCAAAATTGAAAATGTTGGTCTCTTTTTCTTAAACTTCCATTACTTTGGTGATTTTAATCATGATAAGGTCTATTTTTTAAATTATTATTCTTAATGGTACACAGTTTTGGAAAAAAAAATTTTTCGAAACTGCGCCCTATTACGAATAATTAAAATCACCAAAGTTATGAAAGTTTAAGAAAAAAGGACCAAAAGTTTCAATTTTGAATATCCCTCAAGTTTTTGGATTTGAAAAAAATATATTTTAGCGTTTTTCTTTCAAGAAAAATGTGAAAAGATCGACTTTTTAAGTTAGAATTTTCATTCGAGACCCTCCATTCAACTTAACAAATTTTAAAATTACAATTTACAACAAAGATAAATATTATGACAAAGAAAAGTTAAAACATTTGTGTTAAGCCAAGTTTCCTCTGAAATAGATGTCTTGATATAATATCAAAATTTTTATCTCATTTTTGTTTACAACAATTATTATAAAATGTTATACAGAGATTAAGAAGTATTTACCGAGAAGGTGAAAAAATTATTTTTGAAATTTGGAGATTAAAAAGTTTCTACGGGAGAGTTGAAAAAATACAAAAAGTTACAGAGCGTTAAAAGAGAACTTAAAAATTCTGTGAAGATCATAGAGCTTTAAAGGAGATGTTAATAAAACCCAATAACGTAGAGGCAAGATCTTCAATGTAGGGGCTAAGACCTATGTAGAAGCAAAATAGAATGAAAACATCTTTAGGAGCGGCAAAGTAGGAGCTAGTAGAATAAGCAGCTTCAAAGTAGATGCAATACTTCCACTTAGAGGGTCAAAGTAGGGCCTATATTTCGACTTGGGTAAGCGAGCCTCCTCAAAAAATATATACCTGAGCAAAGGCAGAGAGTTTATCAGGATTTTTGAGGATCATTGGAAAAATATATTTTTTTCAAAGATTTATCAAAAATGTTGGTCGAAAAAGCGCGAATTCAAGCTTTGGAATTAATTGACACTAAAATGTGCTAGTTGTAATAATATAGGAGTATGATATAAGGTATTTTAATTTATTTAGTCATTTAATACGAGAAATAGTAGTCTTGCGCGCGCCTATTAATTTTTTGTGTGAAAAAGAATGAAGCAAATACTTATTTTTTCTATGTTATATATATTTAATTAATGTTACAAAATATTTTTACAAAATAATTAAAAGGCACTACAGGGTGATGTACGTAGCCTCCAATAAGGAGCTCCTTTTCATTTTTCTTCTCTGTTAAAGCTAAAGGAGTGATGGAATTCTCATAATTTATTTTTGGGTAAATTCTGCCATCGCTATCATCTAAAAAAAAATTGTGCATATAATTATAATTTAATTTATTATAATTAGCTCTCAAATTTGTTTAACGCTTAACTGATTTGTAAATTATATTGTCGTAATACATTTTTTATTTTATAAATTTGAAAAATGTCATTTCTGAAATAAATTGTGAATTATTCGTTATAACACGTATATGGGCATTTTCAGATTGACAAATACTACGAATATTATTAATTTTCATTATTATATAAGTTTTGAAAGGTTCAAAAATGAATGATACATAGAATAATAGCAGCAATAAGCAATCTTTCAATTTTTGAGAAATATAACAAATTTTGAAGTTTTCTATTTGCTCGGCAATTATTGCCCTTTATTTTTTTAATATAGCCTAAAACCTGGCATAGGTCATATTAAATCGTTCTATATTTTCGAAATTTTAGGAAACTCTTTGACACAAAACCCCATGCGATTTTTTTCAAATATCTTGAAAATGCTTTTGAATCTTTTTAAATACTCTAAAAAATTTAAAATCCTCTGAAACCAATTGAATATTCCTTAGAATCTTTTGAAATATTCTTAAAGTTTTCAAATCCTCTAAAACCTTTGGAAATCGGTTGAAACATTTTAAAGCTCTCTAAAATGCTTCAGATCTTTTTAAGTACCATAAAATAATACAAATCCTATGAGTAAAATTAAATTACTGAAATCAATTAAAAAATTCCTAGGATCTTCCAAAATACCCTAAGATATTTTTAAGAAATGTTTTAGGCTCTTCAAAATCCCTTGCAATTTTTAAAAGCTCAGAAGGGTGGTCTAAATTTTTTTACTTGAATTTTCCTGCATATCGCCTAGAAAATTGTTGGAATCCACAAAAAAATTATCCCATTTTTTTTATTTTATTTTTTGAAAAAAATTGTATTTTCCACGAGGAAGACCTTCTTGTAAATTTCATTTAGAATGGTTAATATTAGCTAAATCAAGTTGAAACGCAATATTTCTCTTTAGAAAAAATGGGTTTTGCGAGTTTTTGGCACTCCTTATAATTTCTGGCGTTTTTAGAGCAAATTTTTTCTAATACATAAAATAATACTCCATAATGATAATTAAATGTTTATATAAATAATTTAAAAACATTGTTATTGTTTTTAGCACTTTTCTTTAACAGAAAACATAGAAAATCGCGTTTTTTCAAAAAAATTGTACCTTTCGTCCAATTTTCAATAAGAGTGAAGTATTATTCAATGAATTCAAACAAATATAATTGTTGCACACAAATTTCCCACTTTTTTTCAATTTTCAATTGAAGTAAGCCAAATAATTAATTTAAGGTAACAAAATAATTGTTGAAAAAATTTATTATTAATAAAATGATATTCAATTTGAATAATATTAGAAAATTACGGTTTTTTCAGAAATTCAAAACTATTTGTCTCCCTTTCAATCAGGGTGAGTTGATAACTAATTTAATTCAGCGAAAATAATTATTTAAACAAATTGTTATCGTTAATGACTCTCTTCTCCATTAATGCTATATAGTTGCTATATAGTTGTTTAATATAGTATTTTACATGTTTGAGTGAGTTATTTTTATTATGTTTCTCTTGAATGTTTATTTGTTGTTTGTTTATTACTAAAAAGGCAAAGTAAAGTTGAACATTCTAGGAAAAACCGCAACTTTCTAGCATTAATAGAAATGAAGATTGTTATTAACAATAATAAATAAATTTAGCAATAATTTTCCGTCAACTTAAAAGGTGATTAAGTCACTTCCAGTGAAAAAAAGACAAATAGTTGAAAACTTCAGAATAAAACTGCAAATATATGGCATTAATATAGATAAAGATAGTTATTAACAATAATAATTTGTGTGAGCAATAATTTTTGATTACCTTAATTAATTATTAAGTCACTCCAAGTGAAGAATAGATGAAAAGTTGAAAGATTCAGGAAAAAAACGCAATTTCTAGCATTATCGAAAGATAATATTATTTAAAATAATAATAAATTGTATAAATAATTATGTTTGTCAACATCAATAAACTTTAACCCCTCTTCAATTGGATAGTAGACAAAGAGTGGACAATTTTTGAAAAAAACGCAACTTTCGATCCTTATTCTAAGAGAAAATTGCTTAAAAAGTTACAAATTATTTAAACAATTTACGTAAACATATGATTATCAGTATGAAGTTGTATTTTATGAAATATAAACAATTTGCGTTGAAAATACTGCAGAAAGTCGCAATTGGCGCCAAAAACTCGCAACACTCATTTCATGCATGGAAATTGAAAAAAAATTTACAGAATGGTAGATAGAGTTCATCAAAATTTTTAAAAATAAAAAAAATTAAACAATTTGATTCAAAATTCTCGTTCGACAAGACAAAGTTTGCAACCAGAGCCTAAGATAATTGATTTTCAGCTGAAATGTGTGGGTTTACAACCAAAAATGAAATCGTTGAATTTTCAGTTGAAAAAAATGATTTTCAACTGAATAGTTGAATTTTTAAACAAAGAGATTGATTTTCAATAACGAAATCAAGCTTCTACAAAAAAAAACTTTTTTAGTTCAAAAAATAAATTTCACAACTGATGGTGAAATTTTTTATCCAAAAAGACAAATTTTCAACAAATAGTGGCATTTTCTATCTAAATAGTTGAATTTTTACACCAAATAGACGAATTTTCAACCAGAGGGTTGCATCCACAACAACAAAAAATGGCTTTAAACAGAAAATATGAACTTTCGATCAAAATTTATTTTCAATCAAACAGTTGACATTTTCACCAAAAGACATGAATTTTCATACCAAAAAAAAACGAATTTCCCGCAAAAGAATTGAATTTTCAACCAAGAAAGATCTTTCAGTCAATGAAAAAAAACTTCTAAAGAAAATGTTAAATTTTCAATCCTAGAAGATGAATTTTATACAAAACAGTCAAATTTTTAACCAAATTGTTCAATTCTCTACCACAATAGTTGTGTTTCCAACCTTGGAAGACAAATCTTCATAGAAATTGTTAGACTTTAAACCCGTAAATATGAATTTTATACAAAAAGTTAATTTTCAACTAGATGAATGAATTTTCATCCAAAAGAGATAAAATTTCTACTAGAAAAAAAAAAATTTAACGAGAAAGGTGGATTCTTGACAAAAAAGTTGAATTTTTAACCAAAGAAGATTTTTCAGTGAAGTAAGAAAAAAATTTCTAACCAAATCGTTTAATTTTCCACCCTAAAAGATGAACTTCTGACAAAACGGTGGAATTTTAGAGCCCAAAGTAGGAATTTTCAACAAAAAGATAATTTTCAACTGAATAGTTGATTTTTTTCAGAAAAATGAAATCTATACCATGACAGATGAATTCTCAAACCAATAGCGCAAATTTATTAAAATCAAAGAGTTTTGAAATTCATTATTTTGGAAATTCTGACTTGGGGACATTTTGCATTAGACCTAAAAAATGGAAAAAAACCTTATAACTAGAACGCTTTGAATTGAATTTATACAATTTTATTTTCACCAAAGATTCAACCCAAAAACAATCAGAATGGTTGAAAGTCAGTTGAAGGGAAATAAATGTATTCAAAAAGACTAAATTTAAAGCTTCGAAATTAGAAGAAATAAAAATTTGTATATTTTGTGATTTTTCAAATGAGGTGTTCCAAATTAAAAGCCTAGATCTTTTTAAAACTCTTTCAAAGTTTCTTACTTCTATAATTCCAAATTGAAGATTTTTTTATTTAGACTTATAGATAAATCTTTATTTTATTAATAGCTGGCCAGGGAACTTGACTTCGTTTCAGGACACTGAAAGGACCAATGAAATACCA
Organism: Andricus quercusramuli; assembly: GCA_932178445.1. Lineage (NCBI taxonomy): Eukaryota > Metazoa > Arthropoda > Insecta > Hymenoptera > Cynipidae > Andricus > Andricus quercusramuli. Next base: position 33,678 of record CAKNXH010001693.1, on the reverse strand, counting down.
ATGAAACCAATGAAATGAAAATAGTTGATTCTTTTGAAAGTTATCGTGCTAAAAATCTAAAAATCTACATACTGACAGATACATAGCCTAACAGACAGACAGACTAACAGACAGACAGACAGACTAACAGACAGACATTTTTGTAAAAACCTGTTTTTTTGTTCGGGAGGTCTCAAAACGTAGACATTTGACAAAAACTGGAGGGGGGGGGGGAGCTCATAGTGTCATGATTATAATTAAATTTTTAAATTATTAATTTTATTTTTAGAAATATATATATGGAATATTAATTGAATACGTGTTGTTTGAATTCATTGTATATTACCTCACTCTTATTGAAAATTGGACGGAAGGTAAATTTTTTTTTGAAAAAACCGCGATTTTATATATTTTCTCTAAAAGAAAAAAAATTTGAAAAAAATTGCCTTTATCTTCACCTTTTCGAGCATCAAATAGGGATCAAATTTTACACCAATAATTATATTATCCTTACAGGACGAGAATGTGAAAATTCGAAATTTACCCAAAAATAAATTAATTTTTTAACTGAAGAGACAAAAGTTTGAAAAATCAGGTAAAGTTTCTACAGAAAAAAATTGTTTAGTTCATTTGCGTTTGTTTTTCTGGATTTTGAAAATCCTATATATTTTTTTCAGATTTACTGAAACAGATCTTATATTGGTGCTGGAATTATCTATACATAATTTTTAGTGGGTAAAAATGATAACAATTTTTTTTTATTCAGTTATACAGGAATTGAAAGATGCTACTTTCTAATTGTTTAAAAAATTTTAATGAACAAATTAACAATGCTACTTTTTCTAACGAATACGCCCGAGTCGAAATATAGGCCCTACTTTGATGCTCTTCACGCTGTCATTTGTAGGGGCTAAGGTTTTAAAGTAGAAGCTATTCCAATGCGATTTTTGCCCCTACTTTGGCGCTCTAATGGGCACAAATTTCCAAATCTTCCACTTGGAGCGTCAAAATAGGGGCTCAGTTTTTGCTTCTACCTTAATGCTCCACATTCTACCTTCCCGGACAAAATGAAATTATTTGACGAAAGATTAACAAGAGTAGAGTATGACGAAAACATAGCGACATTTGCGCAATATTTTAAGTTATTTTGCATAATCATTCAACAACAATTTTTTATTGAGCATTGAAAACAACGTGTATCTAATATTGAATAAATGAATATACAACATAATTTTGGTTTTTTCATTTGTCAACAGATCCTAAGTTTTATGGAACTTAAAATGAAAACTACTATTTGTTGTTAAATGAAGATGCAAAATGTTATGAAATATGTACACAATGTCACAGTGTCCTCGACTCACTCAACTTTTGTTAATCTTTCCTCAATTAATATGTTTTCCGTGCACTTTTATATTCCTTTCGCTGATGAGTTATAAATCCTTTTATCCTTATAATTTTTGTATTAGAATCTTTTAAAATATAACGAAGTAATTATTGATATGACAAAATGAACAATTATAAACCTGTAACAGTGTGTTTCAAAAACGAACGAAGTTCTATAATGAAGTAAAACATATTAGGATATAAATATCGAAGTACACATATTATAAAACAGCATAAGTTTTATTATCCTGCTCGTTTTCCTTGTTTTGCGATTCCACTTGTACTAATGTTGGTTTTTCGCCTTCGGAACCCATATAAATATGAACTAATTAATTATTTTTATTGTTCAATCACATATACGTAGAAGACGTTTATACATTTTAATATCATCTATTAGCAGAAAATTTGAAAAACATTTAGAAGAATGAAAAGTGTGGGGCTTTCAAGAAGATCTTTTTCATTCGTTTCTTCGAATTTTGAAAACATGAAAAAATACATTTTCTGGAAAACCACACTTTTTCTATTTTTCCGAAAAATTTTGAAAAGTTTCTAATCATAGAAGAAAGTCATCTTATAAGCATCATGCCAGCAGACTTACAAGATATCTTCATTATCGAAGTAAAAGTTTAAAAAATGGCAAAAAATTCAAAGTGGGTTTTTTGAGAAAATCGATCTTTCATTTTTCAAGAAAAACCCCTTTTGTTAATTTTAAACCTTTTTTCAATGTTCTGTCGCGCTTTGGCAGAAGACGATGAACACTCAATTAGGTCAAAAGTTATAGAGGTTTGAAGAAAAAAATTGAGTTTTTGCTCAAAATTCAAGCACAAAATTCAAATACGCCTAACTTTTTGGGATTTTTTTTTGCAAATCGGAAAAATACGTATCGCCTAATAACCTCCGAAAAACAACATATTTGCTCCCGAGAGATTCTGCGATTCCAAATGCAGAACGCTGCCTGATGTAAAATGGATTCGGTCGTCTAAAGAATCAAGTTAAATAGTTTCAGAATCGAATATGAAAAAATAAATGACATAATAGGGTACAGTTTTGGAAATAAATACCATTAAAGAAAATTTAAATGCCGGGATATTTGAAAAAAAATTATTAATATAAGTTGTAAAAATTTAAATATTGTCAATATTATTTATTGTGGTATTGGAATGAAAACACTATGAATTATTTTTAACAAATTCTGTAAATAAGTAATGGAAGTTAATAAAAATAAAATTATCTTTTGAGGGTTTTGCAAAAAAAAAAAAGTAACTAATTATGAAATAATATGTATACAAAGTATTTTTTGGTTGAATTGAATGCAAGTAAGTTAGATTTCGAGTCATTATTATGAAAAAATGTAATTATATAGTACAATGTAAAGTAAAGTGATCTATTTACCGCTAATAGCTATCACTTTTGCTTCCAACTGAATTTTTTTTTCTTCCATATCATTTGACTTTAAAAGAGATACTCAGCCTACTTCTCTACTTTCCTTCGGAATTATTGATAAGTGTATAACATCTTGTTTTTTATCATCTATCCACCAGACCAGCGCAAACTTCTCTTCTCTTGAAGCCATTTCAGATATTATTATTTTAATATTTATCACGAAAACAAAGATATTTTCTTTGACTATAACCAATAAAATTGACATTTCTACAAACTGTGGTGTTCGAGCTGGGAGGAAACAACAAAGTATTTGTTACGCGAGCGCAGGCGTCAAGGCAGCGACGCCATATTTGAGCGTGAAAATTTAAAATTTCAGTTACTGTATGCGAACTGCAAAGAGAGCGACGTCAATAAATCAAAGTTAATAATACGTCAAAGCTGTTAGATTCCAGGTCTAATTATATCGAAGAAATGTTCATTCCCTTATTTCTAACCGTGTTTGTACTTTCGGGACCATTGTCGTTGAAAACCGCCCAATCAGACAAACGGCACCTGGTGCCGACCGTAGCAAAAGAAAATATATATAAAGATAATATCAAAGATAACATTATACAGTTATAGGTACGTGGTAGTCGCTATCCTATCTATTTCATAAAAGAAGTTACTCTACAGAGTGAAAAATATATGAGAGCAATTCCATGTCAAATCATCTGAAGAATTTCAGCCATTGTTAATAGTTTTGATGAAAATTCTAGTATCCTTCCTCTTAGATGTTGCAAGGAAAAAACCCGAAATGATTGTTGAAAAAATCCAAAAACTTAGGAAATATACAAAATTAAAATTTTTGGTCTTTTCTTCTTTAACTTTCATAACTTTGGTGATTTTAATTATATTGAGGTATGTTTTTTAAATTATTCGTAATAGGACGCAGTTTTAGAAACATATATATTTTTTTTACTGCGTCCTATTACGAATAAAAAAAAATGACCTCGATATCACTCAAATCACGAAAGTTTTGAAAATTTTAGAAAAGAGGACCAAAATTTTCAATTCTGAATATCCCTCAAGTTTTTGGATTAAGAAAAAAATTATTCTAGCATTTTTCTTTCAACACCTTGAAGAACGTATACTAGAATTTTCATCTGAATTACTAACAATAGCTGAAATCCTTGAGATGATTTGACATGGAATTGCTTATGACTACGATATTTTTTAAGAAATGTGAAGAGATCAACTTTTGAGGTTAGAACTTAGGTTAGAACAAAGATAAATATTATGAAAAAGAAAAGATAAAACATTGGTGTTGAGCCAATTTTTCTCTGGAATAGATGTCTTGATATCATATCAAACTTTGTATTTGATTTTTTTAACAAAAATTATTATAAAATGTTATACAGAGATTAAGAAGTGTTTATCGAGGAGTTAAAAAAATTATTTTTGAAATTTAGAGATTGAGAAGTGTCTAAGGAGGAGTTAAAAATATACAAAAAGTTACAGAGCGTTAAAAGAGAACTTGAAAATTCTGTGAAGATCATAGAGCTTCAAAGGAGACGTTAATAAAACTCAAGAACGTAGACAAGCGCTGCAATGTAGGGGCTAAGATTTATGTAGAAGCAAAATAGAATGAAAATATCTTCAAGAGCGGCTAAGTAGGAGCTAGTAGAATAAGCAGCTTCAAAGTAGAAGCAATACTTCCACTTAGAGCATCAAAGTAGGGCCTATATTTCGACTCGGCGCTCACTTTTTGTTACACCAACTAAGAATGTCCTTCCGATGACACTTTTCTCTATGTTATTCTGAACATTTGTAAGAATTATTAGTTATTTAAACAAAACCATTATTAGAATAAAAGCTTTTTGTAAGTTTAAAAATTTGTTCAAGAAACATCAAGAAAAATCATTAAAAAATCATTGTTCAAGAAAAATCATTAATTGAACTGCCTCAATGCGATCAAATTGGAATTGAAGAAGCCTGTTTCAGATACAGAAAATTTTTCATTTTAGTGTTTCAGGATAACTTTAAATTTCTTTTCTTTTCGAGCATTTTATTTTTAGATTCATTTTAAAATCAAAATTCTTATAAAAGTGGTCTAGGGTGTGTTAAATTCTTATAAAAATAATGATTAGGTATTTTTATGTATTTTTGAACATTCCTATTAATAGTTTCACAGGGATGAAAGTGCCAACTTTTCTGCTGTTAAAAAAAAAATAAAAATAAAACGTCCCTAAGCCATTTTATTCTATAGGATTATTTTCCCTACGTGTCTAGTTCATGCAATGTAAACACGCCGAACGAAAATCCTGGCTCACATTTCCGTTCCCGGGAATTCCATTCCGAATCACATTCCAATATTTTATTGCCGATATACGTGGTTTTCTGCGCAATATATACATCTTTTTACAGAAATAATTTGCAATAAAGTACCTGAACAATTGCGGAAATTCGTTTAAATTTCCCGAATATTTTGTTCAACAACATTGGCAGATCAAACAATTATTTTGAATTAAATTCTGTATTCTGATGAATTTATTAAACAGCTTGCATTAGGATCAATAATAAAAATTATTGTGGAGTGAAATATATAGATATATATGAAGTCATGAAGATTACAGTTGTCGACAATTTTTAAATGTGGTTTTAAATTATTCAACGTTCTGTGAAGTTACGAGAGCGATTTATTTCACGATTACATTTCCAACAGAACAGGAAAAAAAATGCAATGCTGTTTATTAAAAAAGTGATTTTATGTTTTTCTGGATTCTACTTCTGATCGATTCCAATATTTTCAAATCTTTCAATCCTTTCATTACTTCAATTCCGTTTTTCATTTCATTTAATTGCATGACAGAACTAAAAAACGAACATTTCCCAAAAATTGATTCATTACATAAAAAATCCTTGAAAAAATTAAATACATGTCGTTTTGAAAGTATTCTTCCAAAATATTATTTTTTAGCATAATAATAAATTTCTTTTGAGAATTCCAATTTTCTTGATTCTCTAGTTCTATACTGACACCCTTTTCAAATAAAAATTATTTTGGTTCAAACAAAACCAATTTCCTGTGGAAAACCTTTCACAGGAAAACTTTCTTTTTTAGTATATTTTTATAACAAGAGTTGATGCAAAATTTGTAGTTCTTTTTTGGTTGAAAAAATTTTCTCTTCTCATTTTTTTTTCGTTTTCTGTGTCGTTAATCCAAAAATTAAATTTTTTTGTTTATAAACTTTTTTACGAATAAAAAACATCTACTCGTCGTATCTTAAAATTGTTATCAGAAATTTCTCGATCTTTTTTTGCTGAACAACTTTCGTCTAATCATTTTTTTCCTGGCTTTTGCCGTTTGTCCAAAAATTTAATATGTTTATTCTATTTTTTCTGATTAAAATAAAAACTAGACGTTTCATGAGAAAATAATCCACAACAAATTTGTAGCTCTTTTTTTTAAGAATAACTTTTGTTTTATTTTTTCTTCTGTAGGATGTTTCGTTTGTCCAAAAATTTAATATTTAAATTCTTAATGTTGTTTTGTTATGAATGAACCAGAAACTACGTGTCCTATAAAAAAGTAATCAATAAGAAATTTGCAGATATTTTGTGGGCGCATAATTTTTATCGATTCATTTTTTTCCGTATTTTTCACAGTTTTACGGCAAAATAGAATTTTTTATTTTTCATTATTTCTGCTGTTGTCAAAATTTCAATTTTTGATGTTTGAGGAAAAATCAGAAAGCTGTTATGATAATCTTGTCGGGCTTTCAAAAATCAACGTTTCTGATCACTTCACTTTTTTTCATATCGTGCATTGTCTCGCTTGAATTTTTAAATCTAAAAAAAAAGTACTCTCAAAAATTTTTAAAATGCTCTAACTTTTTGAATTTTCTTCCAAAATATCTGGCTAACGAACTTGACCTTCTGATTCTGACACTTAAAGGGTAAACCAAAGGCCTATTTGATAGATTAAGTTTTTTTTAAGTCATTGTTCTCACAGACAGACATACATACAGAGAGACAAACAGGCATACATACACACATACACACTGTCAGACATACATACAGACATACAAACATACATACATACACACATACATACGTACATACACACTGGCAGACATACATACAGACAGATATACACATTCGCGAAAACCTGTTTTTCAGGTTCATAGGGTCTCAAAGCGTGGACATTTGACACACAGGGGGGGGGGTAGTTTTACACAAATCTAATACTAATACAAATTTTTCGAATTCACAAAGGGTTTTCTATAATTTTCTTATTAGAAGGGGTTCTTTTTATATTTAACTTTAGAATTAAACAAATTTTTAGTTCAAGCTTTAACAAACTTCGAACAATCTATCGTGTTTCGCATTTGAGTACGATGAAGAGGGCCACTTACAACTTTGTAAACGAAGTTGACAGTCAAACGAGAGACAATTTTCGATTGGATCACTTGTTTTCCAATGAACCGTGTGTTTTACATCGATAGTGAAATATTTTAAATAAACAAGTGTACTTGACACATTTGCTGCCTGGCGAGCCGCGAAATTATACGACCATTCAGTTTTCAGTAGTACTCTACAGCCCTCATGTAAATTCCAATACAGCACAATATATACTTTTCGCAATTTCCCTTGGGTCTCGCGCTTTCCAGCTCAATAATCATTACCATAAATCCTGGTATGATTTCCAACAAACACTACTTGATACATTTATTGGCGATTTTACGGAAGATTTCTACTGCAGTTTTTCTTTTAGCAAAATTACCATTTATCGAAGGTACTTCAAGTTATTTTTTTTTCAGCTTTCCATTTTAGAAAAGCTCAATTATTCATTTTTTTATGTTCGGAAAGGTAAAGGAATTTTTGGAGGTTACGGGGAGTAGAGGAGTTCAGGAAGTACGGGATGTAAGGAAAAGTGAAGGAAGGGGAGGTTGAGCCAAGAAGCTAAGATGAAAAAAAGTAGATGAGGGAAGTCAGGAGAGATCGAAGAGTAGTGGGAGTAGGGAGAGGTGGGAAAGTTGAGGGACTGAAATTAGTGGTGGTAAGGTGACAGGAGGGAAACTGTAGGTTAAGATAAAGGAAGTAAGGGACGTTAAGTGAAGTTCAAGGAAGTGATAGGAGGTCTAGTAGGGGGGGGGGGGGTGAGAAAGGAAAGTTAGTGGAGTGGAAGTAGTGGTGGCCTAGTGATCGGACAGAAAGATAAAAGAAGTAATGATGTTTGTGGAAAGTAGAGGAAGGGAAGTAGGGGAGAAAGGGATAGAATGTGAGAGGATGGACCAAAGGGTCAAGCAGTAGTTGAAGAGAAGTCTCCGAGAGAGAAATCTAGAGGAGTGAAGAGGATGCAGGTGATGGTAGAGGAATTAGTGGACGTTAAGAGAAGTATATAAGGTGAGATGAAGTGAATAGGGGGCTAGTAGGGTGAGGGTAGGAAACAATAGATTGGATTGGATAGCACAGAATATGACAGGATAGAAAGGAGTAATAAGAGGGGGTCGATTATTATAAGGAGGGTGGTGGGATATTTAAAAGACCTCATTAACATTGTACAGAGTAATAAACTTATAAAATATTGAATGATTTTTTGGGAAGTAATATTCTTAACAGTTGTGAAAAAAATATGTTCTAATTGATATTTTCCTATAATACCGTTAAATCTTTAAAATTCTTTAAAATCCATAGAATTAGCTTGATATATTTGACAATCTTTCCAAATATTTGATATACTTTGAAATACCTCAATTCTTGTGAACGAATAATTAAAAATCACATTTGAAAATTCGTCATTTTGGTAGAAAAGTACGTGATCTGCTTAGATTGAACTTCATCTTTTTGGTTTAAATTTCTTTCCTCCAGTTAAAAATTTTATTAGATTCTCAAAAATAAGTTTCTTGCTGGAAACTTAACGATTCTATCTTTTTTTGTATTTTGTTTGTGTTGTTTTCAGGCCAAAATTCATGTATTTCATTGAAAATTTGTCTGTTCTGATCAGAAATTATTATTTTGGATTGAAAATTCAAATATTTCGTCAAGAAGTCTTTTTTTTTCTGTTTGAAGATCTAAGATTTCAGTTAAAAATTTATTTCTTCAACTGAAAAAATAAATATACTATTTTTTGTAGAAAATTTATCCTGTTTGATGAAAATTCAAGTTTGAGAGGAATTAGTTCGAGATTGAACAATTCCGTTGAAAATTAGTTTGGTTCTTTGCGAATTAATTTTCCTACTGCGAATTTATAACTTTTCTATTTTTGGTTGAAAATCTATCTTTCTTTGTGGAAAATTCAAGCGTTTTTTTTGTTTTGTCTTTTTGGGCAGAAAATGAATCTTCTCGGTGATAACCGTTTTTAAATTGCTCTTACGAACCCTCCCCCTCTCTATCACTCCACCTCCTCTTCCAATTCTCTTCCTCTCGTCTCTCTCTCATTTTCTCTCTCTCTCTTTCTCGTTCTCTCCTTTCCTCTCTCCTCTCTCTCTCTCATACAATATGACACAATATCATACACTGTGATACCATATCACATAATATGACGGAATATGATACAATATGATACAATATGACACAGCATGATACAGTATGACATAATATGATGCAATATCACGATATATAATACAATATGAAACAATATCACTGTAGATAATACATTATGATAGAATATCACAATATATAATACAATATGATACAATATAATATGCTATGATACAATATGATATACAATAATACAATATGATGAAATATCATACAATGTGATACAATCACATGTACTAAGATAGAATATGATGCATTATCATACAATATAATGCAATATGATGCAATAAAATGTTATATAATACAATATAGCATGATAAAATACGATATGATGCAATATTATACAGCATGGTAAGATATCATATGATGTGATACAATATGATAAATCATAATACAATGTGCTAGAATATCATATAATATGACGAATTATAATACAGTTTCATAAAATATGATGCAACATGGCCTAATATAATTCAATATGATGCCATACGGAATATGGACCAATATGCTACAGTATGATACACTATTGCACCTTAAAATGCAATATGATACGATATAATACAATATAATGCAATATTGTACAGTATGGTCAAATATCATATTATATGATGCAATATGATACATCCTAATACAATGTAATACAATATCATGTAATATGACAATCAACAATACAGTATCATACAATATGAGGCAACATGGCATAATATAATCCAGTGTTGTGCAATATGATATACTATCACACTATATGATACAGTGTGACATAATATGATATAATGTTATGTAAAATTATGTAAAATGTGATACCGCATAGTGCAATATGATGCAATGCGATACATTACGGAACAAAACCATACAATATGATACTGTATGATATGATATACAGCATGCTGTACTAAGTTACACCATGATGCACTCTAATGATACACTACAATACTATACGGTACAATATGATATAATATCATATGCCATGATTCAATATGATACAAAATAATACATTCTGATGCAATACCATAGAATGTGATATAATCTCATATACTATGATAAAATCTGATGCAGTATGACACAATATAATGCAATACGATGTTATGCGATACGATATAACTCAATATGCTACAGTATGATACACTATCACACGTTATGTCACAATATGATATGATAGAATGCAATATAATGCATTATTATACAGTATGGTGAAATATCACATTATATGATACAATATGATACAATGTGATGCAATATTATATGTCCTAATTCAGTGTGATACAATATCATATAATACGACGAATGAATAATATGAATAATACAGTGTGATACAATATGAGGCAACATGGCATAATATAATCCAGTGTTGTACAATATGATATACTATCACACTATATGATACAGTATGACACAATGTGATATAATATGATGTAATATGAGGCAAAATGTTACATTACGATACAACAGCATATGCTTTGATGCAATACGAATACAATATGATACACCATAATACAATATGATGTAATGCAATACATTACGAAACAAACCCATACAATATGATACTGTATGATATGATATACCTCATGCTGTAATAAGTTACACTATGATACACTAAGATACTGTATGGTACAATTTCATATGCCATGATACAATATGATACAAAATGATACATTATGATACACAATAATATATTCTGATGCAATATCATAAAATGTGATGAAATATATACATGATATAATATGATACAGTAGCATACAATATGATGCATCAATCAAATGAAGTTATCACTTCTGCCTGGCGTCCCACGACGGCTCACGGTGTTTTTTACGGTAGATAATATGATATTTCTGAAAATTTTGCGTAAAATAAAGCATGAAATAAGAACTTATAACGATGAAGGAAGATCTAAAAAAAAAAACAAATATGTGGTTGAGAACATTAGAAAACAATATAAAGCTAAAAATTTGAATCAAGAAAATTCGATTTTCATTCAATTTATCAATTGAATTCACTGAAGACTATTGTGATGGATTATCCTGTAAATTTTCTTCTTTGGCCCTTGTATTTTCATCGGCTTGATTTTCTAAATATTTCCTAGACAGTATCTACTTTCTGCATTTCGTCTGCTTCTGTGAATCTGCTACCTCATTCTTCCTGTCCAACATTCTTGACACTGTCCATTTCTTTGATATTCTATGTTGAAAATAAATTGACAGAAATGTTCGACAGCGAACGGGAACTTTTCTCGTGAATCGAGAGCGCAACCATCGAGCCTGACAAAATGGCATTCGAATGGCTCGTTTGGAAAATGTTTCCGCTCATCGAGTAAAATATAATGAGACACGAGAATTTCTCAGTTTAGTATCCTCATTGTGTCGGAATTTTTCGAATATTTCTGACAGTGTAGTTAAAATGTGTGAAGCATTCTCATAGAGGATAGCTTACGGCCACGACACTCTTTACAAAAGATGTCATTTACCTTCCCTATCGTGGACTCGTTGTCAGTGATATCCTTTTACTGCTTCCACAGTACTATTTTATATAGTTAACATTGTTTTTGTCTCTGCCTCCATCCTAAAATTCCATTGTGTGTCGAGCAAAATCGCTGTGTATGCAAGGCTGGTTCGCATGTTTGCTCGCGAGAGATACTGCTAATGTGCACTTGCACACACACACATAGTTCTCGCGTCAGACAACAAAACGAGCTCGCTATAGTCTTAACTCATTCGTATGCGTGAAAACACATTTGTACTTGGAAAAAATTTCCATAGAATGAAAAGAAGTTTTTTTTCTACTCCAGAGGCACCTATGGGGACGTGCATAAATTAGGTAAATTCTTTTTTTTTTGGGGATGGGGGAGTAGTTCAAAAATTTTTCTACGCTGTCTTGCATGGAATGGAACGTGGTCATAATCCGTTTTTTTCTTTATTTATATTGTTAGTTTAACACATTATCTTGTCAGCTTCATTTATCTTTCATTTCTCTCCTGCATCCTTCCCATGAATGCAACCATCTTTCCTCTTCCTATTCACAGATTTTGTACTTCCTGTTCTCTTTCTTTTCTCAATACATCTTTGCCCTTACCTTGTTTCACAATCTAAATCTTGCTAATCTGGTTCATCTTGTCTCTCCCCATCCCTTTTCTGAATATTTTAGTACTCCTTCCTTTTCTATCATCTTATACCTTTTATTATATTTTGATTCCTCAACCATCCCCCACCTTTCTATTAATTGCCCTTCCCTCTCCTTTTCCCCACTCCTTCATAGTTTACTTCAATCCAGTCTTCTATATCTCTAGCCTTAAGGAACTTGCTTCTTTCTTCGTCCCATCTCGTTAGTTCCATCGCCCTACCTCTCCTTTTTTTACCTCTATGAAACACTTTTTTGCTAACTCTCCTCCCTTTCCATTCCTCAGCTTCGTCTCCAATTTCCATGTACTCTTTTCCGCTCTAGTATTTGATTTATCTTTTTTCTTGGAAACTCTCAATCTTTTTCCTTTCTTTCCATTTCGATATCTCTGTTCCATAACCTAATACCAGCCACACCAGTGTATCAAGTAACGTCATTCCCCTCCTCCAATTTCTTCAACCTTCTTCTTCCTATTCCTCATATATTTTTCAATGACCCTGTTGCTTTTTTGATTTTCTTTTTTTTATATAAGCTCTATGATCTCCGTTTGTTTGCAGGGTATATCTCAAATATTCAAACTCTTTTACTTCTCCAACTTTATCCCCTTCCATGCCCTCGTCCGTTCTTTCTTTCTTCTTCCTCCTTTTCTGAACATCATCATCTTTGTCTTTTCTGCATTTAAATTCAACTTTTTCCAATCTAAGTATTCCCATAATCCTGTAATTATATTTCCATTCCCATCCCTTCTTCATCCTCTGACATCAATACTTCATCGTCCGCGTATGCCAGTATATATATCTTCGCGTCTCCAATCGTTTTCTCTTCATTTCTTCTTCCAAATCTGATATTGATATATTAAATAAAAGTGGATTCAGACGACATCCTTTCCTTACCCCTCTCGTCAATCAGAAACTATCTCAAACTTACTCCTACCTTCATCCTACTCTTTCGCTCTCTGAAAATGTTTGATACTCTCTTTATTAATCTCTCTCGTATCCCCCTTTTCACCATCACTGTTTCTATCTCGCATTGGTCTAATGAATCAAGCACATACCTTTATCATACCTCTTCTCTTCATATTGCTTTGCACCTTATCCAGTCCCATTCCCTTAATTCTGTTCTCCATATTTCCAGACTCCTTCTGGAATCTCATCTATATCAGGTGCCTTTCCATCTTTCATTATCCCTAGTACCTGGACTATTTCATCCCTTGTAATGTCCTTTTCATAAGTTTCCTTATCATATTCTCCTCCTTTCTTAACTTCCTCTCAACCGCTCCTAAGAATTCCATGAAATATTTTTCCATTCTACCATTTCAATACCTCGGTGTACTCTTTTCCTTATTCTACTCTCCCTGTTAACCACCTTTTAAACCTCATTTTCCATCCTAGCCTCCTCCGCCTCTTCTTCAAACCCTTTATTTTCCCCCTCCTTTTTTTTGATCACGCAACTCAGTATACTCCTTATCTTTTCTCCTATATTTGTATTCACTATTTGTCCCTTTTCTCCATTTCCTCCAATCCCTCCTCACTTCCTTTTTCTCCTGTTCACATTGCTCATCCCATCAACTTCCATCCCATTTTACACTAACTTCTCTTTTGCTTGTGCACTCTGATACTGTTTTTATTACTCCTATCATTATCTCTATTTCAGGTTAATAATTTATCTTTTTGTTCAAAAATCGTATGATGTGATTTAAAATTGAATTATTTTGTTGAAAATTGAACAATTTGCTTACCAACTTATTTTTTAGTTGAAAATTCAACTTTTCTGTTGAAAATTTGACTCGACCGAACAAATTTTTTTGGTCGAAAAATCAACTATTTGGCTGGACTGTCGTCCTTTTGGTTCAAAAATTAATTTCTTTTTGCAGAAATTTCACCCTTTTCAGTTAAAAATGCAATTGCCTGATGAAAAATCAAACTGTGCCAGTTGAAAATAATTTTTCATGTTCTTAACTATTAGTTCCAGATTTTATGTATTTGGTTGAAAATTTGTCTCTTCTTATGCGAAATCATTTTTTTTTATGATAATGCAAATACTTAGTTGAAAATTCTGTTTTAGTTAAGGATTCAAATATTTTGCTAAAAATTAGTCTTTTTTCATTGAATTCAACTGACTTTGATTCAAAATAATAATTTTTGGGTTGAAATATCAATTCTTACATTTTTTTATTGAATATTCATCTTTTCATGATAAAAAATGCACTATCTGGTTGAGAGGTGAATTCTGTTTAAAAAATTTTTTTTTTTTTTGAAGATTCATGATTTTAGTAAAAAATGTGTCTCTTTGGTTCAAAAATTAAACTACTTTTACCAAAAATTGATCTTTTTTGTTAAGAATCAATATTTTAAGTGGAAGTTCAACAACATCGTTGAAAATTCAATTTTTCTGTAGAAAACTTTTTTTTTTGTGCTGAAAAATCAAGAAATAGGCAAAAATGCAATGTGTGATTAACAATTAAACTGTATCAGTTGAAACTGAACTATTAGTTTCAAAATTTATTAATTTGTTTGAAAAGTCGTCTTTTTACAGGAAATAAATGTTTTGGATTCACCTTTCTTTGTCAAATTCAACTGATTTTGATTCAAAATAATAATTTTTTGGGTTATAACAATTCTTACATTTTTTGTTGAAATTTAATCTTTTTGCGTTGGAAATTAAACGTTTTGGTTGAAAGTTGAACCGCTTTCTTAAAAATTTTTTTTTTTTTTTTGGAGATTCATTATTTAAGTAGAAAATTTGTCTCTTCTGTTCAAAAATTGAACTAGTTTGATGAACATTGATTTTTTGTTGTTAAAAATTAATGTTTTGAGTGGAAGTTTGGCTACTTCGCTGGAAATCCAACTTTTTTGTAGTAAAAATCTTTCTTTCGTCTTGAAAATTCAACAAATAGGTAAAAATTCAACTGTTTTGTGAAAATGTTTCAATTATTGGAATTCAATTGTTTTAAATTAAACTTCAACTGTTCTATTTTTGGTTAATAAATAATCTTTTTTAGTCCTAAAGTTAAACAGTTTTTGGTCTCAAATTTATGTAATTTGTTGAAAATTCTTCTTTTTTTGGTAAAAAAATTAATCTTCCTGTTCGAATATTTAACTAATTTCTTAAATATATGTTTTTCTTGTTTAGAATTTGTCTTTTTTTTTGTTTGAAGAAAATTAATCTCCTTGGTCAAAAATTTAACTATTTTTCAGAAATATCGTCTCCTTGGCTTAAAATTTCAAGATTTTAAATTTAATTGTCTTTATTGATTGAAAAATCTTTTTTATGTTAAAATGCAATTCTTGTGAAAAATTCATCTCTTTTGGTAGAAATTTCATGTTCTTTTGACTGAAACATCAACTCTTACATTTTTGTTGAAATTTCATCTCTTCACTTTGATCATTTTACTCTTTGGTTGAGAATTGAATTACTTTCTTAAAAATTCATTTTTTCGTTTCAAAATTCAACTTTTTTTGTAGAAAACATCTTTATTTTGTCTTGAAAATTCAACAAATAGGTAAAAATTCAACTGTTTTGTAAGAAAGTTTGAATTATTAGAAATTAATTTGTTTTTTAATTAAACTTTAACTATTCCATTTCTGGTCGATAATTGAATTGTTTTAGTCTTAAAGTTAAACACTATTTGGTTGAAAATTTATGTAATTTATTGAAAATTCTTCTTTGCTGGTAGAAAATTATTCTCCTCCATTTGAAATTCAACTAATTTGTTAAAAATGTGTGTTTTGTTTAGAATTCGTTTTTTTTTTTTTTTTTTTTTTGAAGGCAATTAATCCTCTTGATTAAAAATGTAACTGTTTTTAAAAAATATCATCTCCTTGGCTTAAAAATTCAAGATATTATATTAAATTGTCTTCATTGATTATGAAAACATTTTTTATGTTAAAATGCAATTCTTGTTGAAAATTGATCTCTTTTGGTAGGAATTTCATATTTTTTGACTTGATGAAACGGTTTCTCATTTGAAATAAAAAATTTTTTTCGTTGAACCACTAACCGTTACATTTTTTGTCGAAAGTTCATCTTTTTTGGCTGAAAATTCAACACCTTGGTCCAGGATTGAAGTACTTTCTTAATTCATAAGAAACTAATGAAAGAATTTTGGAAAAATATTTTTTTGACCAAAATTACGTAAGTTAGGATTGGGGAAGTGGGAAGAAACTTACAGACCCTAAATAACGAGGGTCGTTCTAAATTTCAGAAAAAATTGTAATTAATTGATATACGACCTCTATAAAAAATAGTTTTAAAGAATATGGTAAAAAAGAGTGGAAGAGGAAAAGGAAGTTGATTGAGGTCACACCACCTCGGGGTAAAGTTTGCTCAAAAGTTATTCGACGTAGGAACTTGGTTATAATGTGGCTGAAATTTAAGGGAGAGAAGAGTCGAGACATGTTCAAGCACCTATTCATGGTTAAGGAAGTGTATTCGAAATTTAGTTTAGAACTTCCTTACAGTCAGTTTTGGTGAAGTAGAAGGCGATTAAACTTTAGTTAGTGGTTAAGGAAGATTAAGGTTATTTAGACACTTGCAAAATGGGGAGAGGCTCCGAAGTGGTTTTCAGGTTTGTTTCGAGTCGTGCTTTTTTAATGAAAAAACTTTTTTTCATATCGTGCGTTTTTCGTCTTAAAATGTTCATTTTCGTTTATTTTTTCGATTTTTTGAAAATGCTATAATTCTGGTAATTTTTTTTCATCAGAACAAGTCATTGATTTATTTTGTTCCTTTTTTTGCGTACTACTAATAACCGTACATAGAATTTTCAAATATTTAAGAAAAGCGGTCTTAAAAATTTTCAAAATCTGCTCACTTTTTGAATTTTTATCCGAAATAGCTGTTTAACGAACTGATTCTTTCTTTTTAGGTCATAAAAAAGTTTGCTGAAGCACAATCCAATCTGATCAATCTATCGAATGTTATCGTGCCTACACGATGCTACAGACAGACGGCAGACAGACAGACAGACAGACAGACATACATACATTCATACATTCATACATGCATACATACATACAGACATAAAGACAGACAGACAGACAGACAGACATCTTCGTAAAAATCGTTTTTTCTGACTCAGGAGGTCTCAAAACGTGGAGATTTGATAAAAACAGACAATGTCAAATTCTTTGGACTCACTCCGTCGGCTTGCGGGTTCGATTCCCGCCTCGCACTCTGGCAGAGCCTCGGTGGCCCATGCGGTGAACACTTGCCTAGCAAGGGAGCTGTTCATCTCCGGAGAGTCGTGGGACCGTTACCCATAGAGAAAAAGGTTCTCTAAGTACTTAAGGCTGTTACTCTTGGTGGTTCGGAACCCATCTTAAACTGCAGGTCCCCCTCCCACCACCAAGAAAGTGCGTGGGGGTGTGTGTAAAGGAATAGGGAAGAGATACAAGAAAAATGTAAACCCTTAGGGGACACATTAGAAGCTTGAAAAAAAAAAAAATTCGAATGAGAATGTAAAAATTAATCCACTTTTTGAAAAAAAGAAAATGATATTCCGAGGTTGCGCAAGCCCCATGAAGTTTAACACGTATTTCCCGTAAGAAAAAAATACGTTTTTGTAAATTTCATTTCGAATCCTCAATATCCGCTGAATGGAGTTGAAACTCCACGTTTCTCTTATTGATTACCCATAGAATACGGATAAAATATTATTTTTGAAATATTATCCCAATAAGACTGTTTTACAGTGTTCTTAAGGAACCCCATAAGTGAAAAAATGAGGTTTGCGTGATTTTTGCGCTAATTATAATTTTTTGCGGTTTTTTGAATTCAAATTGTTTATGAAAGATGAAACACTATTTTATACTGATAATTAAATGCTTACATGAATTGTTTAAACAATTCATAATTGTTTTTAGTAATTTTCTCTCAGAATGGAGATAGAAAGTCGCAGTTTTTATCAAAAATTCTCCACTTTGTGTCCAATTTTCAATCTTCAATCAGAGAAGGACAATAGTTTAATTATGTTGACAAAAATGATTATTTAAACAATTCATTATCATTGATACCGTTTCTCCTCAAATTTATAATTTTTTGCCTACTTTTCACTCAGTGAGGTAATAATTAATGATAGTTAATAAAAATAGTTGTTTGAACAATTTATTATTGTCTATAATTTTCAGCTGCAAAAGATTAATTTTCTAGCATAAATATGATCGACACATTTCGAGTTGAGAAAATTAATTTTCAACGTACAAAAAAAACTAATTTTCGACAAAAATTGTGAAATTTTTCACTAAAGAAATAAACTTTCAACTAAAATAATGCATTTTCGTTCGAAAAAAAGAAATTGTTAACCAAGTAGTTGAATTTTCGACCCAGATAATTAATTGTCTGTCAAAAGAGACAAGTTTTAAGTAAAATAGATAAAATCTCAACTAAAGAAGATAAACTTTCAACAAAAGGTAGTATAGTTTAATTTAATTTATTATTTTCGGTTTTTGACGGAATAAAATAAATGATTGAATAAATAATCAAATTGTTAACCAAACAGATGAATTGTCGAACCAGAAAGAATTCATTTTCATCATAAAAAAAGTTTTTGACAAAAAGTAAAGTACTTGAATTTTTAGTTGGAAAAATCGACTTTCAATAAAACAAACTAATTTCGAACCTAGCAATTGAAACTTGAATTGGAAACATAAATTTTCTGCAGAATGAGAATAATTTTTAACAAAATACGTAAATTTTGAATCGAAAATTTTAATTTTAATGAGATTTTCAACCTAGTAGTGACATTTTCAACCTGAAAGTTTAATTTTCTACCAAAAAAAATGTAAATTTTAAGCAAAACAGATCAATTTTATTCTAAAAATATAAATTTCACACAAACAGATGGATTGAAAAAAAAATCAAATTTCTAGAAAAGAAAAATTTCGGCCGAATATTCAACTGGTTATTTAGTTTAAAACATAATTTTCAATGCAAAAAACTCATTTTTAACCAAATAAGTGAGTTCTCAACCAAAAAAATTAATATTCTACCACAATAGACAAAGCTTTAACAAAATATAGAAATTAATTTTCAACCGGAAATATAATTTTCCTACTACGCAAAGATGAATTTCCTACAGAATACATGAATTTTCAACCAAAAACGAAAATTATTCATCAAAAATAATAATTTATTAAAATAAAACAAAAAAGTGAAATTGGAAAAATGAATAAAATAAATGAAAATTTAATAATTTAATGAAATAATTTTATCAGAAGAAAAATCCTGGGACTAAAGTCAAAACTACCAGATGATCTGAGCAGGAACTGAAAAATACCCTCTGAATTCCAGATTTTTTTTTCTCTGTATGAGGTATTTATCTTGAAAAATATGGAAAACCTCTAAAGTGCATAGTTCTGAAGTAAAATTTCTCATATTATGGGGTGAATATCATTTTGTCTCTTATTGTTTTTTTCTGTAGAAAATTTTGTTTGTAATATCCATAAAAAATGTTGGAAGATGAACCGAGTTATTTTCTCAAGCAAGGGTAATTGTTGCACCTGTAGCGTGCACAATGTTCTACTTTGTTGAATTTTTCATAGATAACATTAAAAAACTTTACAAAATAAATAATTTTATCAACTTTAATCAAATTCGAGGAGCTGTAAATTTTCCTTAGAATATTCCCCAAGTTCTTCAGTACCACGGCAAATGCAATTAAAGTGCAACCTCTGGGCACAAATTCCTCCGTCTTTCCTGGGTCACCTGATTACACTTTAAGAATTTCTGGGAAATCTGAAACTTCAAAGTGGTTGCCTTGAGTAATAATTTACCGAGAAAAAAATTTTAAGAATTTTTTAGGAATCTTTGAAATTCTCGCTTATCTAAAGCTCTGCAGTGGGTTGAAAAGGGTCATGAGATAAGTAAAGTTTTCTCTTCTGAAAAAAATAATAATTTTGCGAGCAAAGGAAGTTCCTATGTGATTGATATTGATTGCATTTCCGCTTCCTTCTAGATGTTAGACAAACTGTGAAAGACGTGACTTTTTTTTAATTCTACTTTTCCGGTTCATTTCACGCAAAAGTGCTAAGGAGTGAAAAAAGTCGAAAATTTTTTCAACTTAAAAAAAATGCCCAGCCGTGAACGATTTGAAAGTTATGAACTCTTAGATTTATTTTCCAATTGGAAAAATGTTAAATCTTTTTGTTTTTGCATTATATCTTATCGCTCGGAAATTCAACACAAAAATCATATGAAAATTAATTGAATTATATAATATTTTCTCCAATACAAAAACAAAATTCTAGCTGCCTTTCATGGACTTTTTGTTAGAAATGTAGCAATCGAACAACAAACTAGGAATCACGAAAAAAAAACATTCTAAACATCAGCCATTCGAATGCTCACAGTTTTAAAGAGATACAACGGAAAGCTCTTTTATTTCAAAAATACAGATTTTCAAATTATTTCATTGCTGGGACTTATATTTTGTAGAAATTTAATTTTAAAGTCTTTAAATTTAATTGTAAACATTGATAATTGAAAAATTCTCAATTTTAACGACGATTTTTTCCACTTCAAACAACTGAAAACATTTAAAAACATTATTTTTTACCTAGTCAATTTTTTGAGCAACTTATAATAAACGCAGTTATGGCGTTTCTAGAATATTTTGTGCCGTATTCAGCCGTCTTTTACTACTGATGTTAACTTTCAGTTATGTATGTGGCTTATTATAATTATTATTTAGAAACTAATTTTCAACCGAAAAATTAATTTTTGTTCATCCAATTGAATTTTCAACAAAATATTTGAATCCTCAACAAAAACAGGTTAATTTACCCAGCAGTTGCATTTTTAACCGAAAAAATAGTCAACTTTTTAGTTAAGACAATTGATTCTCAACCAAACAAAAAAATTGGTAAAATAGTAAAATTTTTGAATAAAAAGATGAATTTTTGATTAAAATGGTGATTCTTAAAAAAAAAAGAGAAATAATAATAACAAGAAAAGTGTTCAATATTCAACCCAATACTTGACTTTTAAAGCAAAAGTGGATTTTTTAAGCAAAAATAATATTATTTTACATATAAGAACCCACTTTCAACTAAACTCATTAATTTCCAACCAAATAGTTGAATTTTCAACTGAAAAAATCAATTTTCATCCAAAAATGGCATAGTTAATTTTTTATTTAAAAAAATTACTTTTCAAGAAAAAACAAATAAAAATGAATTTCAACCACTTGAACTATACTGAGAAAATGTAATTTCAAATGAATAGTTGAATTTTTAACCACATTATTAAGAGATTCAAGCCAAAATCCGAAAATAATCATTTTCAGCCAAAAATTAAAAACGACCAAATAGTTGAATTTGCAACGATTGAGTGGAATCGCCAACCAAAAGAGATTAATTTCCAACCAAGCAGTTGTATTTTTAACCGAAAAGGATGACTTTTCAACCAAAAAATTAGTTTTTTTACCAAAAAGGCGAATTTTCAGCAAAATTCATAAATTTTCTTTAAGAAATATCGATGTGCAATTCAAAATATCAATTTTTTCTAAAAATGGAAGAGGTAAATTTCCTGTTAACAAAAAATCAATTTTTAACCAGAAAGATTTATTTTTAACAGATATTTATTTCTGAATTCCAACGAAAAATATGAATTATCAGCAAAGCACGTACAATTTCAACCAAACAGTTGATTTTTGAACCGAGTATTAAATTTAGGAGAAAAAAAAAGAATTTTGCTTCCTCGTAGGAGAAGCTTTGTTATGGCAACGTTTTCCAAAATTTTCAAATTTATTTAATTCAGCCTTCCTCAATTTTAAAATGTCTGATAAAATGTCTGACCAAAGGATTTCTAAAAATATTTATTGCATTTTTTAGCACTCAATAATATCTTAAGAATCGGTTTTTTATAGTAAAACTTTTTTCATGAACCTAATTCAAAGTTGATGCACGGATATAGAAGATTCCTTGGTTCGAGGCGAATTGATTGACCTATAATAATACATGCTATAAAAGATTAATTGATAAATAAATTGATAATTGATACATAAATTATTAAAATAAATTGATAAATTGATTTTTATAGTAAAAATTCTCACATTTCCATATTTAAAGTTGATGCGAGAATGGAACAGTTGTGTTCACTTTGGAAGAATCGATTGACTTATAATATTGAAACATTTTATTGAACAGTAAGGAAGCTATGGTAATGCATGACATTTGGAAAATAGGTTTTTTATAGTAAAACAACTTCCATTAACATAATTCAAAGTTGGCGCAAAGATATAAAAAATGCCTTGGTTCGAGACCAATCGATTGACCTATAATATTAACACATTTACTAACGAGTAGAGAAGTTATGACAATTTATATATCTTTAAAATCGATTTTTATTGTGGAGATTTTAACATTCTAATATTTAAAGTTGATGCAAGAATAGAACAGTTGTGTTGATTGCAGGCGAATCAATTGACTTATAATATTGAAACATTTTATTGAACAGTAAGGAAGCTATGGTAATGCATAATACTTGAAAAATCGCTTTTTTAAAGTAAAGCTTCTTTCATTAGCATAATTCAAAGTTAGCGCAGGAATATAAAAGATAACTTGGTTCCAGACGAATCGATTGACCTATAATATTCATACATTTTATTAAAGAATATGGAAGTTATAAAAATTTGTATATCTTTAAAATCAATTTTTATAGTGGAAATTTTAACATTCTAATATTAAAAGCTGACGCGAGAATAGAACAGTTGCGTGGATTCCAGGCGAATCGATTGACTTATAATATTGAAACATTTTATTTGAACAGTAAGGAAGCTATGGTAATGCGTAATATTTGACAAATCGGTTGTTTATAGTGAAACTTCTTTTGTTACCATAATTCGAAGTGATGCAAGATTATAAAAGATTCTTCGTTTCAAGGCGAATCGATTGACCTATAATATCAATACATTTTATAAATGAGATGGGGAATTATGGTAATTTATATATTTTTAAAATTTATTTTTATAGTAAAAATGTTCACATTCCCATATTTAAAGTTGATGCGAGAATAGATTAGTGTTGTTGATTTCAGGAGAATCGATTGACTTATAACATTGAAACATTTTATTGAACAGTAAGGAAGCTATGGTAATGCATAATATTTGAAAAATAGGTTTTTTATAGTAAAACTTCTTTCATCAGCATAATTCAAAGTTGGCACAGCAATATGAAAGATTCCTTGGTTTCAGACGAACTGATTGACCTATAATTTTAACAAATTTGATTAAAGAGTAGGGATGTTATGAATATTTATATATTTTTAGAATTGATTTCTGTAGTAAACATTTTAACATTCTCATATTCAAAGTTGATTCGAGAATAGAACAGTTGTGTTGATTCCAGGCGAATCGATTGACTTTGAAACATTTTATTGAACACTAGGGAACCTATGGTAATGTATAATATTTGAAAAATCTGGTTTGTATAGTAAACATTTTTTCATTAGCATAATTCGAAGTGAGGCAAGAATATGAAAGATTTCTCGGTTCGAGGCGAATTGATTGACCTACGATATGAATACATTTTATGAAAGAGCTGGGAACTCATGGTAATTTATATGTTATGAAAATCGCTCATTTATAGTAAAACTTTTTTCTTCACCATAATTCAAAGTTGATGCAGGAATATGAAAGATTCCTTGCTCCGATACGAATTGATTGACCTACAATATTATTTCATTTTATTAGACAGTATTGAAGTTATGGTAATCTATATTTTTCAAAATTGATCTTCATAGTGAACATTTTCCCATTCTTGTATTTAAAGCTGATGCAAGAATAGAAAGCTTGTGTTGATTTGAGCCGAATCGTTTGACTTATAATATTAAAACATTTTATTGAACAGTAAGCAAGTTATGATAGTGTATAATATTTGAAAACACGGTTTTTTTAGTAAAACTTTTTTCGTCAACATAATTTAAAAGTGATGCAAGAACGGAAAAGCTTCCTAGATTCGAGGCAAATCAATTGATTTATAATAATAATACACTCTATTAAAGATGTAGGAAGTTATGCTCATTTATAATATTCGAATCATCTTTTGAAAAAAAAAAACTGTTTTAATCGACATTTCAAAGTTGACGTATGAATAGAAAAGATTTTTGATCAGTTTGGCCATTTTTCAAAGAATAGGCTCAATTTGTTTACGGAATCCACTTAAAGTGCCTTTCAGATGACTCTTTTCTATGCTACTTTGTAAATTTACAATAATCATTGATTATTTAAACAAATTCAGAGTTCGGCTATTTTTTAGCTTACATTAAAACTTACATGCAGCTATAACCTTTTTAATAATAAGCACAACTTTTCTATTTGAACTATAATATTAAAATCAAAACCATTTGAACATTTTAAACAAATTTATTTTTATAAAAAAATATACGCACAATGTACCTAATGAGAATTAAAAAACCAGTACAAATTTTAATATTGGTAAAAACTTTTCTTTTAATTAATTTCCGTCTTTTCTCTTTTTGTTAGTTGCTTACAGTATTTTGATAATCTCTTCAATAAAATGATATTGTGCTTTTTTAAGATTTTCTGAATTAATTTTTCACATGCAATATATTTTTCCCTAATTTTTACTACATGATGGTATTCTGTGTTGTTTTTTCAATTTTTTCAAAAAGATAGCTTTCAATCAAATTAAAAAAAAATTACAATTTAAACTACAATTTGTAACTTTTTTTATTATAATTATAAATAATGGAAAATTATGAATATTCAGCAATTTATTCTTATTCTAGTTTCATTTTCGACTTCTATGACTTTTCAAATTTAGACTATTTTTGGATTATGAAAAAATTATAATTTTATTTTATTTAACTTTCAATTACATTTTCGATGAATATAATTTCCTTCTAAGTGTAACTATTACTGCAAATTTAAACAATAGATACAGCTTGTTTACGGAGTCAAATGGGAATGTCCTTTAGATGATTATTTTATATGCTGCTTTGTAAATTTACAAGAATAAAATTATATTATTTGTAATATAATTATTTTTAATGAATTGGCTCAATTTGTTTACAATAATTGTTAATTATTTTAACAATTTTCATAAACGTATTCAGAGTTTGGCTGTTTCTCAACGAATGGGCTCAATTTATTGACAAATTCAACTAAGAATATATTTCGGATGACTGTTACCTATAAAGCTTTGTAAAATCACAATAATTTTTAATTATTCAAACAATTTCAATTAAAAAACTGAGAGTTTGGCTATTTTTTAACGAATAGGCTCCATTTTTATAGAATTAGGTAAGAATATCTTTCCAGTGACTTTTTGCTATAATGTTCTGCAAATTTCAAAAAATGAATAATTATTTAAACAATTTTGATAAACAAATCAAGAGTTTCGCTGTTTTTTAAAGAATAGGCTCAATTTGTTTCCAGAATCAATGAAGAATGTATTTCCAATAACTATTTTCTACGATACTTTGAACATTTATAACAATTATTAATTATTTGAACAGTTTTCATAAACATATTCAGAGTCTGGGTCTTTTTCAAGGAATAGGCACAATTTGTTTACGGAGGCGCCTAAGAATATATTTATGATTACTCTTTTGTATTTTGCTTGATAAATTTACAAGAATTGTTAATTATTTAAACAATTTCCATAAAGAAATCAGGAACTCAGCCATTTTTCAACGACAAGGATCAATTAGCTTGATGCATCAAGATTTCTACGATACTTTGCAAATATACAATAATTAATAATTATTTATATAATATTCATAAACAAATTCAGAGTTTAGTTATTTGTCAACGAAAAGGATTTTTTTTACAGAATTATCTAAGAATATCTTTCCGGTGACTTTTTCTGTGATACTTCGTAAATTCTCAAGAAAGTACATATTTCCAATTAGACTTTCCTACATTACTTTTCACATTTGCAATAATTATTATTTATTCAAACAATTTTCATAAACATATTCAGAGTTTGGGTATTTTTCAAGGAATTGACACAATTTGTTTACGGAGTCAACTAACAATGTCTTTCTGATGACTCCATTCTATGTTGCTTTGTCAATTTAAAGTAATTATTAATTATTTAAACAACTTAAATAAACAAATTCAGAGTTTGGATATTTATCAACGAATAGGCTACATTTTTTTGCAGAATTAACTAAGAATATATTTCCCATAACTTTTTTCTGTGATTCTTTGTAAATTCCCAAGTATTATCAATTATTTAAATAATTTTCACCGGCAATTTGGAGGCAACTAAGAATATCTTTTCGAGGACTATTTCCTATGATACTTTGCCAATTTATAATAATTATTAATCATTTAATTCGCCCTTTGGGTTCTTATGTTAACTCTGTCTGCCATGTACATATCATTCTTGTTACGAACTCAATAAAGATTTATTATTATTATTATTATTATTTAAACAATTTTCCGAAATATATTTAGTGTTTGTCTATTTTCAAAGGAATAGGCTCAATTTTTTATGGAAGCAACGAAGTATGTATTTCAAATAAGAATTTCGTACATTAGTTTGCACATCCATAATAATTATTTATTATTGAAATATTTTTCATAAACATATTCAGAGTTTGGGTATTTTTCAAAGAATAGACAAAATTAGTTTACGGAGTCAACTAAGATTGTCTTTCCGATGAACTTTTCTATGTTGTTTTGTAAATTTACAAGAATTATCAATTATTTAAACAACTTTTAAAAAGAAATAAGAATTTTGCTATTTTTTAACGAATGGGGTGAATTTTTTACAGAATTAACTAAGAATATATTTTCGATGACTTCATCAGGCTCTTCAAATCATGCTCGACATTAGTGAAAACCGAGGTTAAAACGCAGCGAATACACAACTCGGTCGTATACGTCGCAGATGTTCCTCCATCCGAGTGCTATGCGCACTCGAAATGGCTTGACATCTAGACTCTTCTCGAGACGAGATCATTTACTGTATATTTCTACATGGAGAGACTTTCGATATCAATATTTGGTACACACTGCACCTATAATTAAAATAAAGTGTAAGAATTTGGGGATAATCGGGGTACTGTTATAAAGATTCCTACTATAATAAGAGATGCTGGTATTTCTGTATGTATTATTATAAACTTGAGCGAGCAAAAATTAGTATTTACGTTTAGAAAAAGTCTTACTTACTGTTTGAGAATTGTGAGTGTGAAAAAGTGATAATGGTCAATAACAAGTTTTCTAAAAAATATTTTCAATAGTAAATATTTTAGGTAACATAAGTTATGAGAAATGTACGAAATTCTAGTATTCTTAAATATGAATGCGTATTGAAATGAGAGCCGCTAGTAATATCTGTAACCGGGATTTGCGAGAATTCTAAAAGACTATACTAAAAACGCCCGAAAGTTTCCGAGCTGTTCCGTCTATAGCCGAGTACGCGACGACCAGGCCAGCAGACCGACTGCATCCGATTCGTGGCCTGTGATTTCCCGCCAAAAGTTTCAATTATACGCGTTTGTAGTACAAAAATGTTTGTAACTAATGTAGTATGCATTGAAGCTTAAACAAATTTTAATTCGGAAATTATCAATAAAAAACTGCGAAACTTAATTTTTTACACTTTTATAAATTGAACAGTTCAAAGATTTCTGGTTAAAAAATATCAATCCACGCTATCGTTTTAAATGCTCTAAATTAAAACTAATCCTCCATTTAAATTCTCATTAATTAAAATGTTGAAAAATGAAACATTTCCCTCTCCTAACTCAATAAAAACGTTCAAAACCAAAAAGTTTCTCTTCCTATTTAGAAAAACTTGAAAACACAAATTTCCTCCCAGTTCCTTAAGAATCATAAAAATAACAAAATGTCCCTCTTTTAATCCAGAATAAATTGAAAATCCAAATTTCATCCCCTCATACTCAATAAAACTGTATTTTTTGAATTATCCCTTCTAACTCAATAAAAACCTTAAAAATATAAAATGTACTGCCAATTTAACAAAAATTAAAATTTCCTCATTTCAAGCTTGATAAAAATGTTAAAAATACAATACTTCCCATTCTTCCACTGAATACAAATTTTGAACAAAAAAGTTCCTCTTGCAATTGGGAAAAAAACTAAATAACAAAATACATTTATTTATATTGATTTTGGTCGTTTCAATTTGATAATTTTGAATTGCTATTTAACATTAGAATACAAATTGTAACGTTAAAAGTTTAAATTTTTACCATTCAAGGCTTCCTGTTTCAAACAATTCAGTTTAAAAATCTTTAGTTTTGAATATTTCATTTATAATTTCTCCTTTTGCAATTTTTGTGATTGAAAACTGTCCAACTGAATGGGTTAAGAATTGAATATTTTAGACTGAGACAATATTTGGATAGGATTCTAAATTGAATAAAAGTGTGTGATTATGAATACATTAATTTTAAGTTTTCACATTGAAAATAATTTATGAAGTTTCAATCAGACATTTCAATTTGTCTAATTGTTATGGCTTTCGTTTAAAAGAAGTTTAATTTTCAACGTTAAAATTTGCAAATTTTTTAATTTCGAACAGACTTAGAATCGTATTGTCAAATAATCATTGTACAATTTTTAACACTCGAACTACAGTTCAATTTAAAAAATCATTAATTAATTTATATTTACAGTTGATCAACTTAAAACATTTTTATAAACAATTTTAAATTTCTAACGCTTTTAATTTTTCATTCTTAAAGCGTTCAAAACTGAATTTTTAAATACTTTCAATTAAAAATTTCCATTTAAAAATGAAGACATAAAATGGAAAAATTGTATGAAGTAAAAGATTTTAGAATTAAGCGTCATAAACTGAATGATGCAGTAATTGAAACAGTTAACAACAACTGAACTTAATATTCAAAAAAAGTTGAAATCGAACTTTTTTTAAATTGAATTATATCATGTGATATGGTATTCGCGATATTTCAAGTAATTTTATAAATGGTTATTCTAAGAATTTGTAAAATTCCCTGTGAAAAAATAAATTCACTGTCATTTCTCGGTTTTCCCCGGTTTCAAAAAATTCGTGGTCATTTCTTGGTTTTTGGTCCAGCAGTCACCTCGTAAGCCGTAAGTGATAAGTTCAAAATGCTTTAACTTTCAAGTTACTATGAAAATAATTTAAAAAAAAATTATTTTAAAAAATATCTAATATGTCAGAGGCATTTTTCGTTGAAAGTTGGATTTTTTAGTAGTTATTATAATTTTTCTAAAATCTTGTACCATTAAGAAAGCTCTTGTCCTTCTATAAAGTTACTTTCATAAATTAAGGAACATTATTATTTGATTTTATATATAAAAATTTTAATAAAACTAAACTAAAACTAATAAAACTTTTAATACACTCAAGTAATTACAATTTAACCATCCACAGATATGCTTAACGATATGGCTTTTTTTAGGTATTATGTAATACTTTGAAGGGATGTAGGATTACAATTGCTATAAAAATTACGATACTCAATACTTGAGTGGCTTCTTATTCAGGAAAATTAAACCTTGAAAAAATCTATAGATACCTGGAAAAAACTGGGATTGTCAGAAAATTTTTTTATAGAATTTGAGTAGACGCCCTGAGATAATTCTAAAGATAATATTCTGTAATATTTGTATTGATATGATTCAACATATAAAATAATCACAAAATATTCTTAATAATAGTATAAACTTCTGTGCTACTGTCTCAAATGAGCTGATAATTACTTTTAAATTTTCAAAAAAAAGTCGCTGCCTGAATTCACTTCCTTATTACTGCTTTTAATTTTGTGTTTGAAATTTTGAAATAATTCTCAAGCAATCTTTCAATTCAGTTCTTAAGTTCCTGAAACCAAATTTTTCATGGAAATGTTAGTCGCGTTAATAGTGTATTTATTTAATTATAGTTTATAAGCATATAAATTATCAATATAAATATATAATAAAGCCCGGGGCACCTAAAATTTTTGACCCAGCACTATTAGTTTCTCACAAGTAGCGATACGTTTCACTGGTTAGTATATAAGGGCAGAAAGAATCATAAGTCTCAGCGTAATGCGTGCGATTTATAGATATAAGATAGTTTTATATATGCGGATAGGTGTTAATGTAGGATTCGTAAACAAACGACACTGTAGCCAGCGAGCGCCGTCAAAGAATACACAAATATATATAAAGATGTATCTGTAGCCTATGTAGTAGTGTGCGTTCATACACTTCCACCCGTCTTTCTTTTTGCCATGCGCCAGCGTGAAATACAAGATCACGTGACCCCCATTTTTCGTATAGTGGTTTAGAAAGATTGCAAAGCGTTTGTTTCGCTTCTTTCAAAGCACTATACCAATTTTCGTTATTTTGTGTGTGTAAGAGTCTAATATTCTTACGATTTATTCCAATCAGAAATATTAGTCTGCATTTCCATAGTCACTATTCGACTTTTTCTAACCGTACCTCGATTATCCCTAAATTCGTATATTTTATTTTAATTATGAATATGCGATAAAAGAAATATTAATACCAAAAGTCTCTCCGTGTATGAAAATTTGTATGCGCCGACATTTTATAGGTTTTTTTTCAAAAGTTGCATGAAAATGTTTATAGTTGCACAAGTATTTATTCTGCATAGTGAGAGGGTATGCATGCGAAGACATGTACAAATCAAAATTATTGAAGTAAAAATTAATTTCACGGGATTTCATTGAACTTCATTCCCAAATATAATAATTACATGCAAAGAAATTGGTCGCGCGCTACGCTCGCGTATGAAGCTCTAGTTTTGAATTATTTTGCATTCTTTCTTGTGAATTTCTATTTTTAATTTGATGAAAATGAAGACTTCGGCTTGTCTATTATTGAGAAAAATAACTAATGCTTCCTCTATGGGAAAGCAAATACATTTGCTAATGAGCACCATATCATGATAAATACAAAGTGGAAACACTCAGGATCTAATTCACAGCTAGTTTAACAGAGTATTTCATCGTTCCACTGAATATTTAAATGTGGTATCAAATTGTTAAGCTTTTGCTTTTTGGTGATTTGCAGACGTGAAAATATCTTGACTAAGAAATGATTTTCATCAATTTTATTTATCATATATTAATAAAAGATTTATAAATTACGTTGATAATCCGTTCATCTTTCTTCACGGTGTTTTTGCAAATCACGGCAGTTCTCTTTTAGGTGAAACTTGGTTCATAGTGCTACAGAAAGTGACAATCCTTGAATACTAAGCGGATTTATCATTTTCGATTCATATATACCACCATTTTTCACAATGCGATGCACTCACAATGCTTTCAGTGAGAATAACCGCACATACGAGAACGTGATATATTTATTGTGAGGGTATTAGTCTAAAAATGGTGCGTCAGAACAACAGATCCCATCGGATGCAGAAAATCGAATGAAAGAGATCGTACGCCAACGTGCTTTACTTTTTCCTATGCAAAATGTACTCGCGCTTTTGCCGGTATCAATCATTGAAAAAAAATAGGTCACGTGATAGAAAATTTGATTTTCGCGTAATATATTTTTCCTGTGTCTGGCTAGAGCAATTCCATGTCAAATCATCTGAAGAATGTCAGCTATTGTTAGTAATTTTGATCAGAATTGTAGTATCCGTTCTCTTGGATGCTGAAAGAAAAACCATGAAATAATTTTTGAAAAAATCGCAAGACTTGGGAGATATTCAGCATTCAAAATTTGGGTCCTTTCTTCCTTACACTTTTATAACTTTGGTGATTTTAATGATATGAAGGTCTATTTTTTTTATTGATCGTAATAGGACGCAGGTTTGGAAATGTATTTTTCGAATGAAAAAACTGTGAAGGATCAAGTTAGAACACGAAATACTGAGATAAAATTTACATAAAGTTTTGAGTATTTATCGTAGAAAATGGAAACTGAATTTTCCAAATAAAAAACATGAACATTTAGCCAAACATGGAATAGTTGAATTTTCAGCTGAAAAATTCAGTTTAAACAAAAAAAAACGAATTTTCTACAAATCAGTTGAATTTTCAACCGAAAAGATGAATTCCAACTAAAATTATAAAATCTTCAACTTCGCGAGTTACATTTTCAGATGAAAATAAATTTTTAGAGACAACCTTGATTTTTGAATTAAAAATGATAAATTTCATACCAAAAATGGAATAGTAGCATTTTCAATTAAAAAAATTAATAGTTTACAAACAAAAAATCTTAACAAAATACATGATTTTTCAACGAAGTGGTTGAATTTTCAACTGAGAAAGATTAACTCTCAACCAAAACTAGAATAGTTCAATTTTCAGCAGAAAAAGAAACAGGTTTTCAACAAAATATCAGAATTTGCAACCAAAATTATAAATCTTCAACTGAGATAGTTAAATTTTCATTTAAGAATAGATTTTTCGCTAAAACTAATGATTTTTCAACAAAATAGCTAAATTTTAAACCAGAAGAGATGAATTCTTGACGAAAAATGTGATAATTGATATTTCAACCAAAACCGATTCTTATTTCAAATCAAAAAGAGGTGGAGTCAACCAAAAAAGACGAATTTTCAAGAAAACAGTTGATTTTTCGACCAAATATGATACTTTTTCAGAAAAATTGTTTCATTTTTAACACAGTGATTAATTTGTAAACGAACATTGGAATTTTTGTCCAAAAACAGAAATTTTCAACCAAGAAGATGAATTTGCTACCAAAAAATACAAATTTTTATCGAAATAGTTGAAGTTTAAATTACAAATTATTGATAAATTTTCAAACACAAATGGCGTTGTAAAATTTTCAATTCAAAAAATTAATAGTTTACCAGAAAAAAAATTCAACAAAGAAGTTTAATTCTCAACGAAAGAGATGAATTTTAAACTAAAATGTTGCATCTCAAGCCAAAAAATAAATTTTCAGCAAAGTGAATTCGTGAATTCTCTGAATTCCTGGAATTCCTAAAATGCTCTAAAATTGTTGAATTCCCTGTATTCCTTCGTTTTTGTCCCAATATTATAAGTAAAAGAGGTTTGTTGCAATACATTTTGTCACAAAATTTTAATTAACAATTTTGCCAAACCGCATGAAATTAGGATAATTTTCTAAAATAATTGTGTTACATGTATAAATAAATGTTCTCATACGAAAATCGTTGTAATTTATGACTGGAATAGCATTTGGGAACAAAAAATTGTCATAAATTGAAAATTTGTTGCAATTTTTAAAGCCATAAACAATTTTTTAATTTATCAGGGCCCACGAGTAGACCAATAGGCATAACAGAGAAGTTAATTTTGGGATTTCAGCATCAATTTTTCATGTAGTGAAAAAAAAAATGATCATAGAACAAAATCTGG
>CAKNXH010001692.1:92200-130303 GCA_932178445.1 Andricus quercusramuli | reverse complement strand
TATTTTTCAAAAATATGTCTTCAAAACTTCCAAAATTTTCACTAGAATTTTGTAATCTTGAAAAATTGGAAAATTTCGCTTACATTTTTTTGAAATAATTTCAAATTTTAATTTATTTCTTAATGTTTTAAAAATATTTTTTTTTAATTATTTGAATTTTGGCTGAAACGTGTAATAAATCCTACAAAATTTAAAAAAATGCCCTAAAATCCTGAAGGTTATTTTTGAGAATTTTAAAAATCTTTTTAAATGTTTTGAAATATTTCTAAAATTTCTCATAATAATTTTAAAAAATACCTAATAATACACAAATTGCCTAGGAATCATGAGAAAATGTTATATAAAGAAGACGAATTTTCAAAAAAAAAAATTTAATTTTTCACCAAAGAAATGAATTTTTTACCAAAATAGATGAATTTTTATAATTTTGGATCAAAAAATATTTTCAAATTCGAATTGAATTTTCAAAAAATTAGTTCAATTTTCAATCAAGCAAATTAATTTACAAACAAAAAGAATAATATACTGCAAAAAAAAATGGATTTCCAAGCAGAAAAAAATTAATTCTTGACACACAAAAAAATGAATTTTTAGCAATGTAGTTAAGTTAAAAGAAAAAAAATTACGTTCTTAAATTTTCAGATGAAAAAATTAATTTTCATCAACAAAAAATCAACAAATTTTAAACAAAATCGGCAAATTTCCAATAATTTTTAAAGGAGGATAATATTCAATGAAGAGACGAATTTTCAACAAAATATTTAAATTTTTTACCAAAGAAATGAATTTTTTTACCAAAACAGATGAATTTTCATAATTTTCGATCAAAAGCTGTTTTCAACCAGAAATAAAAAAAATGTCGATTAAAAAATAAACCTTCAACCAAAAATGGAATTGTTACATTTTTAGATGAAAAATTGAATTTTTAACAAATTAGTTCAATTTTCAACAAAAGAAATAAATCTTTAGCTATGAAAGACAAATTTTCAATTCAAATAATAAATTAAATTTTTTTTAAACAAAATACCCACATTTTCAATCGAAGTAATTAATTTACAAACAAAAAAATTAATATTCTATGAGAAAGACTAATTTTCAACTAAAAAAATTAATTTTTGATACACAAAAAATGCGAAGTAAGTTTGAAAAAAAATTGTGTACTTATATTTTCAGTTGAAAAAATTAATTTTCAACAACAAAGAAAAAAAGTGAATATTCATGTAACATAATAGTCCAATTTTCAAAGAAAAAAAGTGAATTTTTCACAAAAAAAAAGATTTAAAAAAATTGAATTGTTAAATATTTAGATGAAGAAATTAATTTTCAAAAAAAAAAGCAACGAATAAAAAAAAATCAGCAAATTTTCAAGCATTTTCAAGGACCAAAAATATTGTATAAAAAAGACGAATTTACAACAAAATAAGTATTTAAAATTTTCACCCAAGAAATAAGTTTTTTACTTTTTTTACAAAAATAGATAAATTTTCCTAATTTGGGATCAAAAGATATTTCCAACCAAAAATGAAACGAATTCTCAATAAAAAAATAATTTTTCAGCCAAAAATGGGATAGTTAAATTTTCAGAGAAAAAATTGAATTTTTAACGAATTAGTATAAAATTTTCAATTTATTTTTCAAAAATATGTCTTCAAAACTTCCAAAATTTTGACTAGAATTTTGTAATCTAGAAAAATTGGAAAATTTCGATTTCATTTTTTAAAAATCATTTCAAATTTTACATTATTTTTTAATGTTTTAAAAATATCTTTTTGAATTATTTGAATTTTGGCTAAAATTTTGTAGTAAATCCTGCAAAATTTAAAAAAAATTGTCCAGGAATCCCGGGAAAATGTTGCTATTTTTTTCAAACCTTTCAAAATTCTTATAAATTCCTCAATTTTATTTTTCAGATTTTCAAATTAAAAATTTTTTTAAATCAAAATTTTGAAATATTTTCTAGTTTTAAATTATTTTTGAATTTCTTTAAACCTCTAGATATTGTAACTATGTTTTGATATAATTTGTTCGATTAATGGAAATTAAATCAAAAAATTAAATGTAAAAAATATTTGATAAATTTTCTAAAATCTTCTCAAGTTTTAGAATATTTTTAATCACTTCAAAACTAATAATCTTTAAGTTTCCCAATTTTTAATTTAATTTTTGAAAATATTTTCGAGTTTTGAAAATTTTCCAATCTTGAAAAATTAAAAAATTTTGATTTAATTTATGTGAAATAATAATGTCAAATTTTTAAATAATTTCGAAACTTTCCAAAATTTCTGAAGGTTCGAAATATGTTTTCATATAATTTGATTTTTTTCCAAAATTTTTTAATAAATCCCGCAAAATAAAAAAAAATGTGTTAAAATCCTTCAGATTTGTTTTCGACATTTTTAGGAATCTTTATAAACGTTTTGAAGTCTTTTTAATATTCAAATGTTTTAGAAACGTAATTGTTTAAACAATTTTTTTTCCACATAAAAAAAAATTATTTTTATCACTAGACTACAAATTAAACTTTGAAAAACAAATAGACAAAGCTACTGCGAAGAATAGGCTAAAAATAGTTACGTTAAATTTAAATGTTTTCAAGATAATAAAAAAGATAATGTATCTTGAAAGCCACAGGCAGCGATATGCAAAAAAAAACAGCAAAAATATTATTTATTGTCTTATTATATTTATTATTATTTATTATTTATGTTACATTCATTTATTATTATTTTTATTTCGAGATAAATTCCAGAAGCAGTTCAATGATTTTGAAAAATTTTGAAAAGTTCCAAGATAGTAAATAGAATATTTAAGAGTGAAAAAATATATATTAGAAAACATTAAATTGTTTGTTTTCCAAATTATCGAAAAAGAATATAAAAGATTTTAATTCAATTTTCTCAATTTTGAAGATTTTTTTTTTAAAACTTCAATGAAAATTTTGAAACAATTCAAAAGATATTTCGAAAGCTTATTAAGAAAGTATCGAAAAAAACGGAAAACCTAATTCAAAAATAAGGCTTCTGGAATCACTTAGAAATCTTATAAACCTTTTTTGAATTTTTTTTGTTCGAATCAGTCAATATTTGTGAGCAATGACCCCCCAGATCGTTAAAATTTTTTTTTATTTGATCAAGATCGTCTGAACCGTTGCCGATTGGAATGCATAATATTGCGCAATACACTCAAATGAGTACTTGCGCACGGCGGCCCTTCCGGGACGAGAATCGAAATTTTCTTTAGCAATTATTGAAAATCGCTTTTCTTGAGCTATAGCTCTGTAATTAAACTTGTCATGAGTTCAGATATAAATGAGACAAATTATTGGAAAAATTAATCTTCATTCGCGTTCTTCTCTTCAATATAATGTTATTGACCCATTAGAATAAGATTGTGATACTGCGCCTCTCATGGTTAAAATAGCCTATGTTAACAAATCTTTCCACAAGAGCAGACGCTTCTTAAGAAATAATTAAACAAATTCGATTGGATCTTTTTTGTATTAGGTGAGTTTTTTTTATTACTTTTTATTTAACTAGATGTTAATATTCATCAGGGGAACAATAATATAACAAAAATTTTTCAAATATCCTACAATGAAATTTAATTGATGCACGGGGGTAGTTGAAAGCAAAGAAAAATTATGACATTGTTGAGTTAATTGTTATAAACAAATTAACTTAACAAATAGCGAACACTCTGGATTCTTCATTTGCAAAGTAAATTTTTGCTTTCAAATAACTCGCTGTCATCAAAAAAATAATATCAGATCATGAAAAATTGACATCCTGTATTTTTATTAATTTTATAAACAAATTATATAAACAAATTCTTAGTGTGGACATTCAAAGGCAGAAAGAAATCGCTTTTTTCAAATTTTTTCCAAATTATATCGACATTGATGTTCAATGATGGAAAATTATCATCTGATATTTTTAAACAATTTTATAAACAAATTCTATAAACAAATGCCTAGTGTGGACAGTTAAAGGCAGAAATAAATCGTTTTTTTTTTAGTTGAAAATCCATTTTTTGTTATGAAGAATTGTCATTTTAATTAAAAATTTCATCTCTCTTGGTTGAGGATTTTACTATTTATTTGAAAATTAATCTTCTTTAGTTGAAAATTCATCTTTTATCCTCTTGAATTATTCTTGTGTGAATTCATAGTTTTAGTTAAAAATTAGTCTCTCTGGTTAAAAATGACACTATTTTATTCAAAATTCGTTATTTTGTGGGGAAAATTAATTTTTTTTATCTGAAAATTTAACTATTCAATTCAATATTGAAAATTGATAGCTTTAGTTTAAAAATTATATTTTCTAGTTGAAAATTCAACTATTTGACATGAAAATTCATTTTTTTTTTTTTGTTAGAAAAATATTCTGGAGGTCAGACTTAACCATATGTTTTTTGGGTCGCTGAATCCAACTCCAAGGTCCGAAAACCCCCAGCACGTCAGGGTTCCGACATAACCTCAAAAACCCCAATGAAAGATATTTTTACCGGTCTGGAGGTCAGACTATGTTAACCATATGCTTTTTGGGTCGCTGAATCCAAATCCAAGGTCCGAAAACCCCCAGCACGTCAGGGTTCCGACATAACCTCAAAAAACCCTCATACATTTTTTTTAGTCTGGAGATCAGACCATGTTTATTATATATTTCTGGGGTCACTGAATCTGAATCATAGGCCCAAAAAACCTCATCACGTCAAAATTCTCACATAACTTCAAAGAACCTCAAAAAACTTTTTTCTCTAAATTTTGGGGTCGGAGCATGTCCACTACATGTGTTGAGGTCGCTGAATCCGAATCCGTAGTGTAAAAAACTCAACTACGTCAGGGACGTGAAAATGAGACGATTTTTTCAGCGACCTCAAAAACATAATAAACATAGTCTGACACCCAGGCTCGAAAAAAAAATGTTGTGAGGTTTTCTGAAGTTATCTCAGAACTCTGACGGGCTGGGATTTTTGGACCTAGCATTGGGATTCAGCGACCCCAAAAACATATAGTAAACATGGCCTGACCCCCGCAACAGAAAAAAGATTTTTTGTGACGTTTTCTGTGGTTATGTCAGAACCCTGACGTCCTGGGGTTTTTCGCACCTTGGATTCGGATTCAGCGACCCCAAACACATATAGTAAACATTGTCTGACCTCCAGACCCGGAACATGATTTTTATGAGGTTTTTTGAGGTTATGTCAGAACCCCGACGTGCTGGGGTTTTTTGGACCCCGGATTCGGATTCAGCGGCCCCAGAAACATATAGCAAACATGGTTGTGGCTGTGTATTTTTTTGAGTGAGGATTCTACTATTTGGTTGAAAATGGATCATTTTTAGTTGAAAATTCAACTTTTCTGCTTGGAATTTTAGTCAAAAATTAATATCTCTGTTTGAAAATTTGACTATTCTATTCAAAATTTGTAATTTTGAGTGAAGAATTACTTTTTTTAATTGAAAATTCAACTATTCAAATTTTGATTGAAAATTTATACTTTTAATTGAAAAATGATATTCATCAGTTGAAAATTCAACTATTTGATTGAAAATTCTTCCTTTTCAATTAAATATACAATTGGTTGAGGATTTTACTATTCTGATGAAAATTCATATTGTTAAGCTGAAAATTTATCTGCTTGGTTGAATATGAAACTATTTTGTTGATCATTTTTGGTTAAAAATAAATTTATATTTTTCAGTAGAAAATTCAACAATTTGGTTGCTTCTTTTGCTCCGCTGGGATTCGAACGCCAGGTCAGCTGATTGCCGGTCAGGTGCTCTAACCACTAAGCTACTGCAGAGATCGGAAAAAGAATTATTCTTCTGAAACACGCTTTATTTTGCAATATGTTATGTTTTAATACAAGTCAATTTTTACTAGGAATCTGTATTATCATCGGCTGGGTACTCTAACCACTAAGTTACTAGAGAGATCGGAAGAAGAATCCTTTTTCTAAAACACGCTTTATTTTGCATTAGTGACTGAGAAATTTTATATTTGATACAAGTCAATTTTTACTAGGAATCTGTATTATCATCGGCTGGGTGCTCTAGGCAATAAGCTACTAAAGAGGTCGGAAAAAGAATTATTCTTCTGAAACACGCGTTATTTTTGCATGATGTTATGTTTTATTACAAATCAATTTTTACTAGGAATCTGTATTATCATCGGCTGGGTGCTCTAACCACTAAGCTACTAGAGAGATCGAAAGAAGAATCCGTTTTATGAAACAGGCTTTATTTTGCCAGATGTTATGTTTTAATACAAGTCAATTTTTGCTAGGCATCTCTCTAGTAGCTTAGTGGTTAGAGCACCTGACCGGCAAACAATTGACCTGGCGTTCGAATCCCAGCTGAGCGACAGAAGATCTTTTTTCTAAATAAATAAATTTTAAAAAATTTCAATTTATAGCTCCATCTAGTCTGAGAAGACATTGAAGATTTTTTGTGTTAAAGGAGATAAATTTGGTCGATATTGTAAATTTCTATTTTCAGAGTGTGAAAAGATTTCTCTTCTGATTGATCGTTACCATCTCCGATGATAATGCAGATTCCTACTAAAAATTGAAAATTAAGTCACATTACAAACTCAAGACAGAATTTTGTGGTTTTAGAGTCGCAATTACTTAATGACTGGTCGCTAAATTTTTAAGGAACCTTATTTAATTTTTTTACTTTATTTAGAGCAGCACAAAAAAAATGACGAGAAGGACAAACTCTGTTATTTCGACCTCATCGATAGTCACAAGTTCAAGTACAGAGCCAGTAGCCATAGGATTTTTACCATCCTACTTACCAAGTTCAACTGTAGAAAATGGTGCATTGTCCTCAAAAAAAAATCCTCCACCTTATCCACCGAATCCTCCTTATCCTTTAGAAAATTTACATCCTCCTTATTTTTCACCAAATACGTCAAAGAGTGGATCGAAAAATTCATCTCCAGGTAATCTAAGTGATAAAACAGGACAGGAAAATATCGAAAAAGAAGAGATAATTGCTTTCTCAGAGATAAAAACTAAGACATTACACATTGTTGAAGAGAAGGAATTTTTTAAAGCACACACTGAAGTCGCTAACCCACGTACCCTCACTGTCATAACGCATCATTGTCTAACAGATGAAGAAGAAAATTTTGAAAAGAAAGTAAAGAAAAATAGTGAAAACAGTATAAAGTATTTGAAAAAAGAGAAAGGAAAGAAGGAAGAAAATGAAGCAGATACGAATGAGTCGGGTGAACGTCCAAGCTATCAGTGCTCACAACATTCCATAACGATCTTGTTACTGAAGATTCCTCAACTGGTGATTATTTTCATTTTTTTATTGCAAAATTTATCACTTGTTCAAATGCCTGACTCGTATTTGATGATAATTTTTAGGTACTGGATGGCATAATATGTGCCAAAGGAGGAATGACTGGTATAACAACATTTTTAGGGGCAATATTTTTCACACTATCTTTGACGGCAGGCCTTTTCACAACATACTACCTAATATTATATTGCACATGCAGGCGATCTAAACGAACACGTATAACTGTAAGTATTCTCATAATTTTTTAAAAAAGATTTTTAGATCAGTGATGGGAAATAACTTTTCTTCCTTAAACCTTGCCTCATCTTTTTTTCCTCAACTTCTTCAACCTCTCTGACAAAACTTTCACATATACTTTATACAATCTTGGCATTAGCTTCACTCCTCTATAATCTTTAACCTCCTCTCCTTTGCCTTTCTTCAATATAGGTCTCTCCTTCCTTACACACCTTAGGTCACCATCTCCTCTCCATACTCTATTGCACATTATCCATGCCCATTCATTTGATTCCGTCCCCCCATATTTCCAGACTTCATTCGGAATATCATATATACTAGGTGCCTTTCCATCTTCCATTATCCCTGATACTTTGACCATTTTCTTCCTTGCACTGTCCTTCTCATCTGTTCCCTACCATATTTTCCTACTTTCCTAACTTTCTTCTTTACCCCTTCTAGTAATTCCATAACATATTTGTCTTATTCTACCTTCTCAATAGCCTGGTTTACTCTATTCCTTCTTCCCTATTCACCACCTTACTATCTTCTTCCGTTAAAGCCTTCTCCGCCTCTTCTTCAAACCTCTCATTTTCCTCCCTTTGTTTATCACACAATTCAATATACTCCTCTTTCTCCCATATTTTTCTCCACTACTTGTCCCTTCTCTCCATTTTCTCAATTCCTTCTTCTGTTCATATTCCTCATCCCATCCACTTCTACCCCCTGCTTCACTAACTGCTTCTTTGCTTGTGCACTCTGATACTCTTTTTGTTTCTTCTATCATTATTTCCATCTCCTTTTTTACATTCTTCACTACCATTTTGATATTCCTGACCTTTTCCTTAAACTGCACTTCACCTTCCATTGACCAGAATCCTCTTCTTGCTCTTTTTACTCTCGCTTCCTTTTTAGCCTCATTGTTATTACTCTTTTTTGTCCCATATGTCACTATTATGGGAAAGTGATCCCAATCTACATAATCCCCTACCTCTAGTTTCTTGACCTTCTCGCTTACCTCATCGTCCCCTATCACATAATCAATTACCGTTCCCCCCAGAGAGCACAAAAGTTACCCTGAACATTCCAATTGAAAGTTATGAGAATTTCGAAAAATGTTGCAGGGAAGATCCTGGAAGTAGGTGAATGTCCGCGTATCCAGGAAGGTTCTTAAGGAAAGTTTAAGGAATGTTCGAGAGCAATTTAGTTAATTAAATTGATGGAATTGATGTAATGCGAACATTTTTACGAATGTTCCTGGAACCTTCCTTGAGAACATTCCTGGAACCTCTCTGGAACCTTCCTGAAACCGTCCTGGAACCTTCCTTGGGATCATTCATGGAACCTTCCTTGGGAACATTCCTGGAACCTACCTTGGGAACATGCCTGGAACCTTTCTTGGGAATATGCCTTGAGTAATTAATAATTGTTTGTTAGATTTAATAAATAATTCCTTTTTTCAAATATTTTGTGAAAAAACTCCATCACTTTCAGTAATTTCATTATTTGGTAAAAATTGAAGCGATGTATTAATCATTCTATGTCTTAACAAATTTCGATCATCTGTGTTTTTAATTAATCAAATATTTGACTCTATATCTCTAACAATATCTATGATTATTTTTCGTTTGTTTGTTAAAAAGAAAGAAGTGAATTTATCGCCTAATCTTTGAACAGCATTAATTTCAGCTGGAATTATAGCATTACTAAAATTTGTAATCCAAGGATCTTTAGATCCTGATTTTAAAGATTCATAAATATTACTAGTAATAAGTAGATTGAAATTTTTTTCTAGTCTTTGTTTCTTTAATAATATTTTCCGCATACTATTCAGTTGATTTCGTAAAATGCTAATGTATATGTTATTAGGTAAAGAGTTTTTTGAATTTAAGGTAACATTCTTAAATTCTTGTTTCAATAATTCTTAATGGATATTTAAATTTTTGATTTCATCATTAAGTAATCGAACTTCTAAAGAATCTACCACGAAGTTGATGCTATGACTAAAAGAATGTAAATTTCTCACATTATCAGTAGCATTATTAATATTTTTTGGTAATAAATTGATAATACATTTGACAAGACAAGATTCTCTAGTTTTTACGCTGTTAATCTCTTTGCTCAAATTATTTAACTTTTTCACATCAGTTCATGAATTGAGATAATTGTTTTCAATTTCTTTGAGAAACATAGTGTTCAGTTGAAAAAAAATAGTTATAAATTAGTTTAGATACTAATACGCTGATAAGTAAGATGAACAAATTTTCAAATTTGGCTACAAAAAATACTAAAATTACGTCAAAAATATTATAATAGTATAATTCAAAAGATGTTAGTTAGGCGGTGTTATTTGTCTGATCGCTCATGGTATACGCACAGAATTATATAAAGCAAAAGAGAATTTATTTTTCATTTACAACAGAGAATTATCTTTGAGAAATCATGAGGTATCATGAAACATAAACGATCGAAAAGGAATCTTATTAATAAATTAGCTGTTATAAGCCAGAGTAAGGAGCGAACTCCTTTAAAGTTATTTTTTTTTATAAGAAATTAGAACAGGCCTTATAGTAAACTCCTATTCCTTTCCTAAGTTATTCTCTTGAAGAGGATGTGACACCAGAGGTGGAAAGTAAACCCTCCATCTACTCTGAACTTTCCTCTTCAAGACCCTTGCAGCACACTGGCAAGTCGCAAACTGCCGCGATCCCAACTTTGTCATGTAGACGTACTGCGCTTGCGCGAGGACGCTCGAGAAGAACACGACGAGAGAACTCGTGACCATGGCAACAATAAGCCGCGTCGTGTCCCTCTTACGCATAGCTGATGCGAGCGCTCCCCACTTCTCATCTCGAGGCCTTAGTGGGGGACTCGCAAGCCTGCGCTTGCGCGAGGACGCTTGGGAAGAACACGGCGAGAGAACTCGTGACCATGGCAACAATAAGCCGCGTCGTGTCCCTCTTACGCATAGCTGGCACCAGCGCTCCCCACTTTTTATCTCAAGGCCTTAGTGGGGGACTCTCGAGC
Source organism: Andricus quercusramuli (assembly GCA_932178445.1). NCBI lineage: Eukaryota > Metazoa > Arthropoda > Insecta > Hymenoptera > Cynipidae > Andricus > Andricus quercusramuli. The sequence continues at coordinate 119,747 of CAKNXH010001692.1, read as the reverse complement.
TCGCGCGTTCTACTTACTCCTGATGTATGGCTATTTTTTCCGGCTTCACACTACCACTAACCTGTTTGCCTTCAAACAGGCTTCACCTGAAGCTTGCAAGTTACAATACACATACATAAAATACTCGTTTATAGTAAAAAAAATACCCAGAAAATCCGCGGATATCAAACCATTCAACAAAAAAATTAATTTTCAAATGAATACAATGATTTTCTAACGAAATTGTTGAGCTTTGACAAATTAATTAAATTTTCAACAAAAAAGATAAATTTTCAAGTAGCTAAAATATTAACAATTTTTATAGTTATTGTGACTGAAAAAAATTTAATTAGTTACCAATTCGTTGAGTATTTACAGAATTAACTTTGTTACTACTACCGTTAAAAAAAAGTGACGAATCACTTCCGATCACTGTTTGAGATAGAAATTATTAAACGCAAAATTTATTTACAGGAGTTTTTACACAGCCTCATATGCACCGTCAGTTTTTTTCTGTTTTCGTTCTATTCCACTGATGGGGATCTAATGGTAGGTTTAAAATTTCAATAGAAGTAACAAAACACTTTTTTTCTGTTGTCTCAGATTATCTTGCTTGAAAATCAACACAAGTAACAAGTCAAGTATTTGGTTATTATTATTATTGTTTTCTTATTTGCAGGCTTTCGGATATTTGGTGATGGTTCCTTACGGAAGCGAAGTATGTTGGACATCCTGGAACTTCATAAAAGCACAAAAATTTTTACTATCTTCCTGTGTATAAACTGCATCACAGAATATTACGTTGGCTTTAAGTATGTTATTTTTTGATCACTTCTCTGACCCAAGTTCCTGATCAATCTTTCTAGCGATCACCTCAAATCAAGAGCCTCACAAGGTCATGATGTGGACCACCCTATTCGGGCCCAGTGGTATCCAAGGTCTTTTGTTTCAGGCCGCATTCACTCTACTAACACTTATTATAAACCATTTCTCATCACACTTTTCTGTCCTGGCATACCTTTGCAGCTTTTTTCACGTCCATGCATTTTTTCATGCATCCTCTTGCGCTTCTGTGGCTTCTTATGTCTCTTCAAAATAGATTCTAATTGATACATTCCAACTATTCCTTATTTCCGCGGTCTGCCTTTGGGCACGCTGCGATTCACTTTACTTTGATACACATCTTTCGTTAGTCGTTTACCTTCCATTCTCTCAACATGTCCGAAATATCTTAACAAAGTTCTGTCCCATATTTCAGTTAGTGTCTCCTCCACATCACATCCTTTAAAGATTATCTCATTGCTCACTTTGTTCATCAGTGTTTTTTACACGCTTATCTAACACTCCATCTGTTTTTTCGTCACTAGTGAATAGGCTACCAAGATATACGTGCTCATCAACTTCTTTTAATCTCTCATCATCTAGGGCAATGTGGCTCATTCTTGAAAACTGTTACTAGTGATTTCAAATTATTACATTATATTGCTATTTGTGTAATAATTTTAATTTGAAACAGGAATCGGAAACCCCTAAATTTTAAGAAAGTTTAAAAAAACCTTTGAACCTGGGTTCAACCTAAAAGGTTTCATCCTTGTTTTCATTCAAAGAAGATTCTGATTACAAAATTATTAGTACAAAAAGACACTCTCATTCACAAATCAAACTAAAATAAAATAAATTAAATTTAGTTCAAAAATGACGTCACGCTAGATTGATGAGATTAATTATACAATTCTACGTCAGAGGGCGCTGGTGTTTTCTAAGATAGCACCTTGCTATTTAGACATAAAGTAGTTCAGCAATGGTTGCTATAAAAGAAGAAAATTACATATAGTTATTTTTTAATATGAAAACCGTCTCACATGCTTCAAAAGGAAATCTGTCATTTCGCACAATGATGAAATAAGTTTCAGTGAAGAATTAAGTCGAAAATATTTTTGAGCAAAGTTGATTAAAAGTTCCAAGAATTCTTAAGCAGCAGAAAAATAGAACCGAAAATTTGAGAATCCTCGCAGAATTTTGAATGTGTACAAAACGTTATCAGAAGATGTACGCTGCCAACAAATATTACCCAACGAACCCAGTGATCTATTCAAAGTTAGCCCTAATTTTGAAATGTTCAGAATATATATACAAACATTTTTGAAGAAAATCGTTGAAAATCTTACTGGATTCTGCTTCAAAATAGCCTTAGTTATTCTCTCTAGTCAGGTGTTTGGAAAATTAATTTAATAATTGGATAGTTCACAGAAGTGATCTTTAGCGATTAGCCTTTCATTTGAGCCACTTAGCATTGACAAATCTGTACGGGTTCATAGAATAATCATTTCAATGTGCGAGCATGTTGAATTTAAGATGAATCATCAACGGTTTTCTTTTTGATTTTAGTAAGGCATTTGACAAAGTCGCAGATAACACTTTGTTATGCAAGCTTTGGAACATTGGTTCTTCAGATTCAGTCATCAGATGGTTAGCTCATTATTCTAGTGGTAGACTAAAAACTGTCCTGGAGTTGAAACGCGTACAGTCAGGGCATCGCCTGGTTTCTGTTTCACAAGAAAAGGTACGCCTTTTCTCGAAAAGTTTTTAAGGAAACCAGATTTTCCTTCTTTAGCACAATAGTGTTTAGAAAACACTATGGTGTACTTAGCTAATAAACCATCCAATCGTCGTTGTTCACTCAACACATTTTCAATTGGATTTGCATCAGGAAATTGTGAAGACAAGTTCAAGGTCGTATTTCCATTTTCCGCTTTCCAGAAAGTGCAGAGGCGACTGCAATGTTTGGGGTCGTTGTCCTCTTGAAGGATCCAATAACCATTGTTGACTCCAAACATCTTCTCCACAGACTTCAGATGATCATGTTTGTAGATTTTGACCATTCCTAAGCGTTGAGGTTTTCAGTGAAAAGCTCTTAACAGCCAAAACCGCGTTGTGAGAAGCATCCTTAACCATGGATCTCTACGGGGTGTTCAACAGTTTGCTGGAGGAAACTCTCACCAGCAGCAGACCAGGCACGTTTCATGAGAACTCATACCCAAGAGGACGCTTTGTCCGAAAAAAGTACATTGAACTAATCGCGGTCAATATTTTCCGTAGCCCATGCCAAGCGTTCTTCTTGTGAACCTTCAAGAGCAGAGGTATCTGCCTAGTGGTATCATTTGGTGCCATTTGGGAGCTCAGTAATAAATCCTTCAAATTTTACATAAATCAGGGTATGTGCCATGAAACCAATCCAAGATGATCTAACTCTTTCCGAGATAAATTAATTTCTGAATAGGTTTGAGGAGATGGGGTCTGAAATGATAGACTCAATCACAGATTTGATAATTTGATATTTCACAAAAATGATCTTCAGCGGTTTAACTTTTATTTGAGCCAGTACAAAATGAAACATCTTTGCGGGTTAATGGAATCATAATTTTTACGAGCGAAAATTTAAAATTTAACATGCATAACCGACGGTTCTAGGCGGCGCTATCACCTTTCAAAGTCAGGACTAATTTTTAACGGGTCATCCGGTTAGTGGTAGTAGGGCATAGTAGGTCATCTGTCGGCAGAGTATGGCCATATAGTTTCTTGTTGAAGTACTCTTTATTTCAGTTCACATGCGCAAAATGCACGTTCAATGAATTATAATAGTTCAAGAACTGCCCATTCAGAGGATCATCCCTGTGGATTGGTAAAATCTCCCAGGCTTGTCCTCCATCCAAGCGCATTTTAACTCTTCCAATTCTATAATCGAGATCCTCCCTAGAAGCAACAAATGGAAGCAAATGATCATATACGACCCTTCCAATAATATGACTGCGATCCTGATCTAATGCTACTTGGATTAATGATTCTGGGCCTGTTGGTAAATTCAAACTCCGAATTGGCCTCCTGAAACTTTCGAACTGGCGAATATTATATAGTTCAAAGGGAAGAGGATGAACTGCGTTGTCTTTATGTGGCCAAATTAATTCTGCAACAAGAAAATTCAAATATGAAATTAACTATCGTGTGAATTATCAAATGAATTTGATAAACCGTAGTTTTCGTTTCATAAAGCTGTAATTAATGATATGAATTTCTAACTTCTTTGGCAGAATTGCGCCGAGTTGAAGTAAATAAGACAAAGAAATGTATTTACAAAAAACTCGCTCTTTAACAAGAAAATTTATTCCTGTGGAGGTGTTTTTCCGTTAGAATTTCCTCTTTCACGTGAAGGTCCACTAATTTTTCTAATGCTTTTAGCATGAACTATGTCAAACTGATTGGTCTGAAGGATTTTACTATACAGTAGATATCTTATCCTGGCTTTGCAATGAAGATTGCCTTACTCTTCCTTCATGCTACTAGGGTGTATCCCATTTCTAAGTATGGCCGACAAATGCCGCACAATCGACCCGCCAAGAACTGAAATCCTTCTTGAATTAATGCAGGAAACATTTTATCATCTCCTTCAGCTCCTGAGTTGTATGACTTATGGGCCGCGCCTTTATGTATTTAATCTAACTGATGATGTGTCTCATTATTATATCTTGTTAAGGTTGCCCTGTAGAAGTCCCAATTCTAATTCTTCCTAACCCGGTTAAAAAGGCGTCGAGTGATCTTTTGCGATTCTTCCAGTCTAGGACACCACAGGGGTGCATCCCGTCTGTTTTCCTAATACGAAGATGACAATTGTCCTCATACTCTTTGTTCATACCTTCTTCTAGGATATCGACAGACAATTCTATTTGTTTCATAGACTTGATTCTGCCCGATATAGCGCCCAGCAAACATTTGAGATCCTCCCTATAAGTATCCCAGTCAGTTGCTTTAGGTTTCGTATTCCTTTGAACAGCAAGTCTATTGGCTATCAAGAAAGAACAAATCTGTCATCCGATAGGCACGTATCCGACGATACATGCCATCCATTGAACTGTTCGCTAATACTTATCGAAGCTAAGGTCAAATCAATTATTTGGCGACATCTAGATGTCACGAAGGCAGTTAGGAAGGTAGTCAAGAGGTAATATAATGAAGGCTTATCTCTGTAGCTTTTGTCCTTATTACCTCAAGTCGAATTACGTGCGTAAGCATCACATCCGATGAGCAATGACCATCCTTGAAGGCAGCAGTAGTCCACGAGATTTCGCCAATCTTTACATATTCAGTCGTGAGTGTCAAAATGGTAGGTCTGCTGATAAAATCACCATGAGTTTGCTCTTGCCTCCTGAATGGTGTTCAATCTTCACTGCCACCAAGTCTCTAGAAAAGAAACTTGGTCATCCAATAAATGTAATATCGCCCCTGACATAAAGTCTTGCCCTAGTTCTTTCTACGGAATTATCATAAATGAATGATCCGCTCTTGTCACTTACTCTTTAGCGATTACTTTGTAGCCCAATGTTCTTGTACTAAGGCAAAAGCCGTTTGTTCCACTGTCAAACATCTGTTTAAGATAGCAGACGCTCCTTTAGCGCGGTGAAGGTTCATCTGGATAAAATTCAGACTGGAAGGGGGACATCTAGTATTCATTCCAACTTTCAGTCTTCTCCTCAACAAATTCGAAGCTCCGTCTGCAGTTGTAAGTTTCGTTTTTGAAGGATCTTCACATTTAACCTCTTCAACCCACAGTGAGGCCACTCCCGGCTCTGCAATGTTTACAAGTTGGATAGCTCGGCTACTTGCCTTGACATCGATAACCTTCTATCCTCTATCATTATGGTTAGGTTCAGAATTGCTATCTTTTTAAGTACTTATCTTGGTTCCTCGAGTACACTAGAAATCCAAGCCAGCCACTCAACTGGTATTGGGAGGTCTTTGCTTTCGATCACTTCTATCGTATCACCCACACAAGGTTGTAATCCGCTAACAGCTTTCGTGATCCAAGTTCATGATACTTCTTCCTACCAGATGAAGATAAAAGTCTAATTTTTCTGAAGCGGCATTCTTCAAATCCTGGGATGGCTCCACCAAGTTAGCTCTCATCGATTTTCTTCTCTAATGCCGCTTCAATAGCCTTGGCCTGGTTGTCCTCGAGCTTGGTTATTGGAAACCCCTCGGCGACTATGGTCATTCTCAGGAAAGGGCCAGGCTATAAACGACTGTTAGACTTTTGAGCCGCATCTTCTGCAGATTTCTGATTTTATTTGGCGTGCTGTGATTAGAATGACACCTCTTTGGAGACTCCGTCTGGCTAGTTGTTGCGTCTGATTGATTTAACAATTGGCGCCTCAACCTCTTCCTAGCAGCTCCCGACATTCTAGCTCGTTGTGGTTCATCCGTTCGGTTTTACCCCTGGCCTTAGAATCATCAAAGTCACTCCCAGATGGTTGTCCTTTTATAGATTTCGATGATTGCTCTACGGTTCCTTTGGCAATATCCATCTTCATATGGGAAGATACTTATTAGAGGGGTCGTTTCCGACTCCCTCTGAATATTTTGTTTCTGATTTTCGATTTGAAGAACTCATTTTGATTCCACGAGTAGCTAGGAAAATTCGCGCTGATACTTGCAACCCACTAACCACGAACTCTTATCCATCAAGGCTTCCAAGTGGCTGCTACCCGCGGGGCTTCTTAGGCCTTCTCACAACGGCCAGGTCCGAACTTGAATTCTCTTCGGGCATGGAAAATTGATTCTCCATCGTAGGAGTAGTCGAGCTCACGTCTTAATAAATATACTGCAATGAATAATGCTGATTCAATTATAGCCATATTATTGTACTCACCAACAGGAATAGGCAAAACCACTAATGTGAAAGACACAATACCACACAGGTGCTTCATTCTACTGGAATGAGATAAATCCACGTTAAAAGAATTGTGATAAGAGTGTCACTAATATAAATTCTTGAAAATGTTTCAAGATATATAGTATCAACTATCTCATTCTTCATTAAAAACTGTATTTGTATTTCATGACTGTTTCCCAAACATCGAAGTCACAAGAATAGATGAGATATATGACATTCTTATGTACAATTTAGAACTTGATAAATCAACTTTAATCTCTACGGAATTCTTCGCGAATTTTGGTGGTGATTTCCCGAAACATTTGGTAATTTTTACAAAAGTTTGGTAATATTCTCTACAATTTGGGGAATTAAATAATTCCTACTGAACGTTAAAGAAGAGCAGGTGGAAATACATAGGGACCAAAATAAATCATTAAACAATGAAAAAATGAATATTTGTTAAAAGTCAACTTCTTTCATAACTGATTAAACTTTATAAGAACATCTGTTATTTGCATTTCATTAAGCATTTTCTTCAACACTGTGGTCGTAAAAATGCTTTAGATTTATGAGATTAAATGTAAAATTTGGTAAAAGTACATTTATAAACAAAACAGATCCAACCGTTTAATTATAAATACAAGCTTTTGGAATGCAAAAACAATGTGTGTTATCAGATTATTTGTTATAAACAAATTAATAATGAAAAGTAATTTTTTTGTGATTGTCAATCTTCAGCTCATTGAAATTAATAGATTTTGTGTAAGATGTGAGAGGAATGAATGTATTTTACGAATTGAAAACAATTAATCATTATTTAAACATTTATAGTTAATTTGCAAAGTATCATAGTAAAGAGTCATTGGAAAGACATAGCTAGTTGATTCCGTAAACAAAAATTGAGCCTATTCACTGAAAAATGACTAAACTGTGAATTTGTTTTTGTGAAAATTGTTTAAATAATGAATAATTGTTGTCAATTCGCAATTACCAAAAAGCATCTGTTCTTGATAAATAGTAATAGAATGTTCAATCCTCTTACATTCTACACAAAATCTCTTAATTTCAATAAGCCATTTGAGCGTCTCCAGGTATGTTTTAACGAGTTTGGCAACGCGAGGCCGCGCGTTGTCAAGCTGTAGAATCACTTTTCGGTGCCTCTGCTCATATTGTGGCCATTTTTCGCGCAGTGCTAGGCTCAATCGCATCAATTGAAGTCGATACCGTTCCTCAGTGAAATAAAAGAAATCAACTTTCAAACAAATGGTATAAGAGTGTAACTAATAGTAAATATTTCAAGATAATTGTTTAATATTCGCTATCTTGTTCGTCATTTTGAATTATATTTTCACTTCATAAGTTTACTTCTCCGCAAAAATATTTCAGACTGATGAAATTGTTATGTGAAATTTAAATACAATTAACAATTTTTTTTGAAAGAATACGAATTTCAAGTTTAAAAATGTATGTCGAGCAGGTAATTTTTGTAATATAAGTAAAATGACTGCTATTACGATTTATTTAGTTTGGTGCTCAGCGTTTGAAAATATTTTCTCATCTTATAATATAATACATTAATATAAACCATTGCTAATAATTTTATAGAAAATATGTGAAAATAATGATAATTATTTACTATTATTTAGGAACAGCGGCGAAAAATACTTTTTCAACTCTATTCGAAAAATCAAAATAATATTGCGGATGATTACGTTTCGAATAAGAAACATAATTCAAAAAGGAAAAAAATTCTTCAAACAAATAACTATATTCAAAGATCACTTAGTTACTTTCAAAATGCGAGACAGTGGATTTGTAGGGAATGTTTTTTATGAAATGATTTATCAAAATTTAAACATTTGTGAACAATTGGTTTTGTTTCGAATTTAATTTTCTAAGTGTAAATAGAAACATTTCTATTTGTGAATTGTAAATTTATCTTTTTTAATTGGAGATTTATATATTTTATTGAAACTATTTTTTGTAGAAAATTCAATTAAAATTGAATTATTTTTTCAACAATTTTTTTTAAGTTAAAAAATGATTGTTTCAACTTACAATTTAGTTCTTCCATTTTTGGTGAAGAATAATTTTTTTTATGGAAAAAACTATTTAGTTGCATTTTTTTGATCCACGTTTATTTTCCCACATTTAAAATATTCTACTTTTAGTTGAAAATCGATCTGGTTAAAAATGCAGATTTTTAGTTGAACATTCATAATTTCAGTTAAAAATTCATTTATTTGATAAAAATTATTCTTTGTGACTTGAAAACACACTTAAAAAGTGTTTAAAAAATTTTTAGACACAAAATTTTGTTGCATTAATATTATTAATTTTCTAGGTGTATGGCTGGTTTTGTACCCAGAAAAATTTAGAAATTGGGATATTCTTGCAACCTGAATAAGGCACTCTTTATTGGGAATAATATGTTTCCCATTACTTTGACTTCTACTAACATTCAAATTTAGCGCCCTTTCCAATTTGAAGCGATACCTTTTCCCGCGAAATTTAAATAATGTAATTACAATTTGAAAAAATAGAAAATACCATTTTTATATTTAAACAAATTTTTATTTTTCTTGTTATATTTTAAATTTAGTCTTTTTAAGTAAAAATGTTGCATTTTCAACAACATAAATTAATTTTTAACCAAGTAGTTGAATTTTCAACTAAAATGGTTCGTTTTATACCAAAAATCTTCAAACAAAGTGATCAATTTTTAACAAGGATGATGAATGTATAACTAGAAAAGTTAAATTTTAAACCAAAATAATGAATTTTCAACTAAAATAATTAATTGTTAACTAGAATAATTAAATTCTCAACCAAAAGGATTGATTTTCAACTAAAAGGATTAATTTTCAACTAAGAAGATTCATTAATTCTGAAAAGACGAATTTTCAATAAAAAAATATATTTGTTCCACCAAAAATTAAATAGCTGAATTTTTGTTTGAAAAAATTATCGTTTAACCAAGAAGATACATTTTTAACTAAAATGATGGATTTTTCCAACTGCAATAGGAAATTTTTCAGTTTAAAAAAATTTTCAACAAAAATAAGCGAATTCAAAAAATTAGTTCCATTTGCAATGTTTTATTTTATCTTCTTTTATTTCAAATTCGGTGTATATTTGGATAAAATGAATGAAGTTAATATATTAAATTCAATATGAGACTGCTTCGAAATCCCAACTTTTCAAGTAAAATATTGTATTTTCAGCAATATAGGCCAATTTTTAACCATATAGTTGAATTTTCAACAACAAAATAATTTTCCACAGAAAAAGACAAATTTTCAACCAAATAGTTGAATTTTCAATTAGAAAATATCAGTTTTCAACCAAATGCTTGAATCTTGAACCCAAAAGATCAGTTTTCAACCAAAATTTGAGTAGTTGAATTTTCAGCTACAAAAATTAATTTTCGATAGTTCAATAAGAACGTGTTGTAAGAAGTCTAACCCTATATTTGAAATCAGCAAATAAACTTTGTTTACTTAACCCAAAGATAAAAAGGCACCTCTAAGTGATCCGGAAGTATATAAAATCCCTTGTTCTTGTGGTAAAGTCTATATTGGAGAAGCCGGGAGGGCGGTGAGCCAAGGTGCAAAGGAACATGAGAGTAAAGTCAGGCTAAAACATTTCACGCAATCACTACTAGTTGAGCATCATATCGAAACATGAGATAGCATTCTACTTGACAAAACAACCTTCATCGCAAAAACGTACAATATTTTTCCAAGAAAATATAGAAAATCAATCGAAATATTAAAATTAATCATTCAATTGATTTTATCATAGTTTTTACTTCACAAAAACATTAAATTGATACATCAGGCATGGGAAATTTAGCATTGCAATGGAACAATTGAGATTTGAGGCGTAAGTAACAGGCTATAAGATTTGTCTATTTCCTGTTTCATCTGGGTACGCTGCGACAGGCTCTAGACCTTTGTATTATGTATTTATCACTGGGTACGCTACTACAGGCTTCAGACATTTTCTTGCAGGTGATCTCTTCCTGTGCACACTGTTTCACGCTCCAGCCTTTTTACTTTTTATTTATTTTTTCTGGGTACGCTGTCTCCGTTTCCCATCTTTCTATTTTTGATTGATTTACTCTGGGCACGCTCTTTCAGGCTTCAGGCTTTTTATTTTGTTCGACTTCTTCTGGGTACGCTGTTACAGGCTCCAGATATATATTTTTTCGTTTTGAATTTCTCTGGGCACGCTGTAACAGTCCGCAGAAACTTGTTATTTTTGTGAAACTAAAACGGTGCACCCTATCTCATTGGGAAAATGAAGATATGGAAATGATTTTCTTTGAATGGATAATACTTTTGCGCGTGGTGGGTTGACCAATATGAGTCGCTCGCTTATAAAAAAACATATTTTTTTAATATTTATGATCTAGGGTTATGTTTTAATTATTACACATATCTTCATCTTGTAAATTGAAATTTATTCAAGAGTTAATTGTATATACTACACAAGTTGCATATGTTGTCATAATCTTCATACCCTACATAATTAATGAGAAATCACGTGACGAACAATCAAATTACGCATTGTAAAAATAAAAAATTTGAGGCTGAAAACAAATTGGAAAAAAATTTAACGAATTATTTTCAGCTACTGTTGTTAGTATTGAACCAGAATCCAAATATGAAGGAAATTATCATGCCGGATTAAATTTTTCAAAAATGTAAAAACCACGTTTTTTAATTTAGCTACTGCACATTCTTTAATAAGAGATGTACATATCCAATTTCAAATTCCTATTTTTGAGACATTTCCTAATCTCAAATTTATTTTTTTTCCCAATGATGTCAATGCCTTAAAAAAAAATTTTTTTCAATGAGGTATGTTAATGAATTTTCGAAGATCTTAAGAGATTTCAGAGAAATTTAAATATTTCAAGAGATTTCAAGGAAAATTATTAAGTTTTATGTCATTTCACGGAATTTCAAGTAATTAAATAATATTTCAGTGAAATTTCACCGAATTCATTGACAATAAATCACAAAAAAGACAAGAGGACTTGTCAATTCACAGAATTCACGGATTTCAAGGAATTCAAAGAATTCAAGGAATTTATTGATTCAAGGAATTCATGAAATTTAAAGAATTCATGGATTTGCGAAATTCGTGGAATTCACGGAATTCATGGATTCAAGAAATTCATGGAATCACGAAATTCAGGGAATTCATACAATTCAAGGATTTCAGAGAATTTCTTGAATTCATGGAATTCAAGGAATTCACGGATTTAAGGAATTCACGCATTTTAAGGAATTCATGGAGTTCAAGGAATTCATGGATTCAAGGAATTCAAGGAATTTATGGAATTCAAGGAATTCAAGGAATTCATGGAATTCAAGGAATTCATGGAATTCAAGGAATTCAAGGAATTCATGGAATTCAAGGAATTCATGGAATTTGAAAAATTCATGTTTTCAAGAAATTCGTGGATTTCACGGGATTCATGGAATTATGGAATTTAGGAAATTGGTGTAATTCATGGAATTTATGCATTCAAGGAACTCATGGAATTCATGGAATCTCAGGAATTTACGAATTGAAGAATTTCACGAATTTTGAGGAATTCATGGAATTTAAGAAATTCGTGGATTCTAGCAATTCGTGGAATATGCGGAATTTATGGATTCAAGGAATTCATTGAATCTCGGAATTCAGGAAATTCATGTAATTCAAGGATTTCAATTAATTCAAGGAATTCATGGAATTAAAGAAATTCACGAATTCAAGCATTTTAGGAATTTTAGGGAATTCATGGAATTTAAGAAATGTATAGATTCAAGCAATTCAAGGAATTCATGGATTCAAGGAATTCATGAATTCGAAGAATTCTTGGATTCAAGGAATTCAGGGGAATGGTGTAATTGGAGGATTTCAGGGAATTCAAGCAATTCATGAACTCAAAAAATTCATGGATTGAAGGAATTTATGGAACTTAAGGAATTCCTGGATTCAAGCAATTCGTGGAATTTGCAGAATTTATGGATTCAAGGAATTAATTGAATCTCGGAATTCAGGAAATTCATGTAATTCAAGGATTTCAAGGAATTCAAGGAATTCATGGAATTAAAGAAATTCAGGGAATTCATATAATTCAAGGATTCTAGAGAATTTCTTGAATTCATGGAATTCAAGGAATTCACGGATTCAAGGAATTCTCGCATTTTAAGGAATTCATGGAATTAATGGATTCAAGGAACTCACGGAATTAATGTATTCCAAGGAATTCATGGGCTCAAGGAATTCATGGATCCAAGGAATTCATGAAATTCAAGAAATTCGTGGATTCAAGGAATTCAAGGAATTCACGCATTTCAAGGAATTAATGGAATTCAAGGAATTAATGGATTCAAGGAATTCAAGGAATACATGGATTCAAGGATTTTAGGGAATTCAAGGAATTCATGGAATTTGAAGAATTCATGTATTCAAGGATTTCACGAATTTTGAGGAATTCACGAAATTCAAGAAATTCGTGGATTCAAGGTCTTCAAGGAATTCATGGATTCAAGAATTGCATGGAATTACGAAATTCAGGGAATTTATACAATTCAAGGATTTCGGAGAATTGATTGAATTCATGGAATTCAAGGAATTCACGGATTCAAGGAATTCACGCATTTTGAGGAATCCATGGAATTCAAGGAATTTATGGAATTTGATGAATTCCTGGATTCAAGAAATTCCTGGACACAAGGAATTCATGGATTCAAGGATTCATGGAATTTAATGAATTCCTGGATTCAAGAAATTCATGGAATTTACGAAATGCATGGATTTGAGGAATTCAGGAAATTCATGCAATCCAAGGATTTCAGAGAATTCAAGGAATTCGTGGAATGACGAAATTCAGGGAATTCATACAATTCAACGATTTCAGAGAATTCCTTGAATTCACGGATTTAAGGAATTAAGGGATTCAAGGAATTCACGGATGCAAGGAATTCATAGACTCAAGGAATTCATGGAATCAAGAAATTCATGGAATTTGAAGAATTCATGGATTTAATAAATTCGTGAATTTACGGAATTTACGGATTCAAGGAATTCATGGAATCATGGAATTTAGGAAATTCATGTAATTCAAGGATTTTAGGGGATTCGTGGAATTTATGAAATTCACGAATTCAAGGATTTCACGAATTTTGTGGTATTCATGAAATTCAAGAAATTCGTGGATTCAAGGAATTCATGGAATTCAAGGAACTCATGGATTCAAGGAATTCTTGTATTCAAGGAATTCTTGGATTCAAGGAATACATTCGCAGATATAAGGAATTCATGAATTTTAAGGAATTCATGGAATTACGGAATTCAAGGAAATCGTTTAATTCAGGGAAATCGTGCAATTCGAGGATATCAGGAAATTCAAGGAATTCATGGAATTCAAGAAATTCACAGATATAAGGAATTCACGAATTTTAAGGAATGTATGGAATTTAAGAAATTCGTAGATTCAAGGAATTCATGGAATTCAAGGGATTCATGGCCTCGAGGAATTCATAGAATTCACGGAATTCTTGGAATTCAAGGAATTTGTGGAATTCACTTAATTAATGAAATTCATGGACTTCATGGAAGTCAAGGAATTCATGGAGTATACGGAATTCATTAAGAACCTTTTAAATGAAAAAACCTACAGAAAATTCTAAAATTAATTTCAACCCTCTGAAGCTTTGAAACTTCATGCGCGGAAGGTTTTTGGGTTCACTAATTACAAATTTGGAATCAAATTTTTGATTTTTTCAGAATTCAAAATGTTGGATCCAATATCGGGAGGCAAACATAGTGAAAATGAGTTACTCGGTTTCAAAATGTGGATTCCGGAGGTGTTTGTGTCTCGGTTACGAATCTGGAGTGGAAATTCCAAAATTCAAAATGGTGGCTCCATATGGCGGGAAAAAGATTGCAAGAATGATTTTGTGTCTTCAAAATGGTTCCTCAGCGATTTTTTTGTTCGCCAATTATGAATTCGGAGATTTGAAAATTTGAAGTGTTGGATCCAATATGGCAGACCAGAAATTGAAAAAATTGGTACAGCGGCTCAAAAATGGGGCTTCAAGGATCATTTTGGTTGGCTGAATACGAATTGCAAGTCAAAGTTTCAAAATAAAAAATGACGGATCCAATATGGCAAACAAATGTTTTTAAAATCAGTATTGTATACGCTACCTCGAATTTTTGGAATTTTGACTTTGAATTCGTAATCAGCGGCCCAAAAAAAAACGCCAAGTTGAATTTAGGAAAATTTCGAATACACCAAATTCGTCATCAGCGACTCAAAAAGCCTATGAGGACCACTTTACCGCGTATTATAAAATGTTCAATACAACTGATTCACCAATTTCGTGATATTTTTTTCTATGAGAATATTCAACTGAATATGTGATCTTTATTAGAAAAGGAAATTTTTCTTTATTTTTTGAAACTGATGCAGTTAAATCCTATTGAATATCCTCCTATCTACTCTAGTTGAAACTAGTGATAGTATTCGTGATTTTCGTTTACATGCGCTAAACGGATATTTTGTGATTTGTAATAGTCCAGGAATTTTTTGTTCAGAGTATCATTACTATATATTGGTACAGTGACGCTGGCTTGATTTCCATCTATGCGCATTTTGACTCTTCCATTTCTATTATTAAGATCTATCCTAGGAGCAATAAACGGAAGCAAATGACTAAATTGGACCATTCCAATGATGTGCTTGCGATTCTCATCTAATGCTACTTTGATAAATCCGTTTTCGCCTGTTGGCAAATTCAAAATCCGGCCTGACCTCAAGAAAGTTTGGTACTGGCGAATATTGTGAAGTTCAAGGGGAGAAGGATGAACTGCATCTTCTTTATGTGGAAAACCTGATTCTGCAGAGAGTTAAAATAAAAAAATTAATTATTATACTAGCAATAAAAGCCCTTAGCGCGCTTATTACACGTTTCTAAGGTTTCGTAGCCCTGGGCTACGTCCGTCGTTCTCTTTAAAAAGTAAGGGGAGTGAGGGAGAATGATATTTGCTAGCCCTGGGCTACGTCCGTCGTTCTCTTTAACAAGTAGAGGAAGTGAGGGAAAATGCTAGGAGACGCAGTACGGGGAGTAAAGGGAAAATAGGGAAGAGGTAGTAGGGGAAGTCAAGGTAAATGAAGGCAAGGGAAGTTGAAAAACCTGGGGAAAGTAGGAAGGAGTTATAAAAGAGGAGAGTAGAGAGAGAATGGCAGAAGAGGGTCAAGCGGAATTTGGAGACGGGGAGTAAGGGGAAATGTGGCATGAACAAGTGAAAAGATGTGAGGAGAGTTCGAAGTACGCGTGAAAGAAGTTGAAAAATGGTGGCGAAGCTGCGGTATATCGGGGGAGTGGGAAAGAGAAAATATGGGCGGGAGTGGTTTGGAATGACTGAAAGAACTAGAATTTACCAGCAGTAATTATTTATTGATAATAGAATAAAGTGAAAAAGTAAGTAGATAAAGTAAAAAAAGTCGTTCTCTTTAGCAAATACAGGAAGTTACGAAAAATGATAAGAGACGCAGTGGGGGAAGTGTAGAGAAATTTGGAAAGGGGAAGTAGTGGAAGTCAAGAGAAATTAGGGCAGGGGAAGTAGGGAAATCTGGGTGGAATGATTTGAGGAGAAGTAGGGAAGGGGAGTGAGGAAGAGAAAGTAGGTGATATGAGGGTGAGGGAAGTAGGAAAAAGGAAAAATAAGGGAAGGGATTTTTTCCGTTTGAGATGATGAAATGTCACTAATTTATGGATTGAAAGGATATTTGAAGAGAGAAAAAGAGTTAGTTTAATTTGAGCAATTACTACTATTTTGAATAGAAAAGGAATAAACTATCATGAAGAATGTGATTTTAATTATATCTATTATTTTACTTACTCATAAGATTAAAGAAAAACAATAGTGTGAAACACAGAACACCAATCATGTTCCCAATTTTCTTGAAATCAATGAAATCTAATTTAAACATACTGAGATGAGAGTGGTACTAATTCATATTCTAGAAAATGTTTCAAAGAATTTAATATATTGGTCGCATCTCATCACCCATTATAAATTATATTTGTAATTTATAATCCTCTTTTTTATCACAGATGTCGCGATAATACCTCAGATTTATGACATTATTATGTCAAATTCAGATAAGAAAAAAGAATTTTAATTCAAAAAATTTATGCACAGCGGGTGAAAATATTTTAAAATATGGGGAAAATTACTACTTTTACGACCATTGCTTAGAACATTGTAACTATCATTTTTGAGTTGCGAATCGTTGAATAAATTTCTTTTTTATTGTTACCATTAAAAAAGATTTCTCTATAATGTAAGAATCAATGTTCGGGCTGGTAGAAATTGAGCGTTAATGTTTATTCCTTCATCGCCATTGTTTTCTTCTTAGAATCTGGGAATCGAAGGTGATAGTCACTGACAGCTTCCAACAAATACAGTAATAGACGCACGAAACCAAGCTTCAACGTGTGATCTTACGATAAAGATGCAAACATCTCGGCGAGTGTTTTTATCAAATGTTGTCATCTGAAGACGATGTCTAAACAGAAACATCTTAATACAATGAATGGCTTTAGCCCTCCACCTAGCATGATGTACAGCTCCTGGAGATCGGAAATTCACTCCACGTGGTGGAGTACCACCAAGAAAAATGACAACTATCTCCAGTAATTCCCTATAATCTTCCCTTCATTGAAGGTTTTGTAAAAATTTCATTGCAAAATCCTTGACACTTCCCAAAACATCTTCCTATGCTGATTTAACAGTAGTCATGCATTTTGAAAATCCTTGAATATTAGTACTGCGGGTCCTGATGTCGCTCCGAACTTTTCTTCAAATGCACATCTCAATGTAATCTCGTGAATGTGGTATCTGCAAATCAGATATGATAAATCTTTTTCTGAATTTTGCTTCAACAAAACGCAAGCACCATTCAGTCGCCCTACATTTGATGCAGTTGAATCACAGCAAAGACCTACAACATTGTCTCTCAGAGTCCATTCTTCATGTGATTAATATACAGCAGTAGCTTGATTTCGTCCTGTCCCAGAAGATAGTTTTGGAACGCCATCAAGTCGAGAAGCAATTTTCCATCCTAGTGGACAATGCACGCTTCGAATTCAGAAACTGGAAATTCGGCCCAAATTTTTTAAGCGTATTTTTTAAGCAAAATTTGACGACTTCGCTGAATCGGTGATCGATTTATAACGAGATCATTGGTATTAGGACCTAATGCTTCAGCGGTTGTCAATAACATATGCACTGCATTTCTGTCACTTACTTGTAATGCTGAGGCAAGTTTCGAAGTAATAGTGAATTCTCTCACTCTCTTTTTTAGATTAGATGGATCCCCTAGAGTTCCCTGTGAGGCTGTAGTTTCGTTTGTTGCATTTCCTCCACTACTTAGACTTGAGGAAGATGAAAGTTCAGCAATCTCATCTGAAATTGATGAACTTGGAATTAAGGCTTACATCTGTTTCAGTTCAAACGTCATCAATAAAATAAAATAAATCTCTTGCAAATATAATTTTCATTACTTCAAGTTCTTACCTATTTGTGCCATATCCTGGAGAGGACGTTCTTTCCTCAAGTGTTCACTTCCCAATCTTTTCTCCAATCGATCTTCCTTCTCAGCCAATTCTGCATCAAGTCCGCTTCTGTAGCTTGGTTGGCCTTTTTGCCTTTACAAATGCAAAAACTGTTTGTCTTCCTCTATCGGCGTCAGCTACAGTGCATTCGCATGAGCAATATCAAATAGGCCATCGAACCGCTCAGAAAACCATGCTTCCTTCTTCGTCTGTATTTCAGTTTTCCTTTAATGAGTTTTGTGAAGGTTCTTTTATTCGTCAAATAAAATTTCAAGATTTGATACACAACTTTGTTTTTCCTTTGTTGATATTCCTGCTCATTGCCAAAACTTCAGTGTTTTCTCAATTACCAAAAACGCACTTTTTGCAGTTCTTCTTGCAGTTTTCGAGTTTTTAAAAGAAAGGCACGTAAAATTTCTCAGTTGGATGGCAGCTTATGACCGACGATTTTATTGATGTAATTTTCAACCAAATATAAATCTTCTTGAAGTTCCATTTCGAATTATTTAAATTATTAAAGCCGCTTTAATCGCAGATCACATTACAGTCACAAAACTGAACTATACTTGCAATGAACAGAAAACCTAGTGGCCTACTATAGTAAGCAACTAGGTTTTCTGTCCAGTATACTTGACACATCTATACGCGTCGAAGGTGAGAATCGCACTGACTCACCCTGCCACTGGCGTGTTTAAGTACAAAAATTTCTTGAATACTGTGTCCCTTCTGAAATCGTTAGAAGACAAATTTTGGGAAAAGCAACTATAAACTCTGGTATCATCGCATCCTACTCAGGTACCGACATAATCGTCAGATGACGATATCCTGTTAAGCAAAGGTGTTTCTATTGTCCAAGCTAGCTGACTTGTTTTAGAAAGAGACAACCATCAGGAGATGTCTGGTGTTGCCTAACTACATCCGAGCTCTTGATGAAGCATGAGCTGCTACTGCACCAGATGAGATTTTGCTTGGCTTCGATCTTGTCGAAAATTTTAACTTGTAAAAGCCAAGCCTCGAACGGCTTCAAAACACCCGGAGAGCCTGCCTCGTTATCAAAACAAGAAAAATGTTTAGTTGCGCTGCTGGCAGTTAAAGACAGCTGATAAGCAACATCAGAGATTTCAGGAGGAACTGAATCACTCAATTAGTATAGTCACTGGTAGGCTTAACTCTTCCGATTTTATTATCAAGATCCGCTCTAGGAACAATGAATGAAAGCAAATATTCATATAGGATCATTCCAATGACGTGACTAAAAAAGTTTCGCACTGGCGAATATTTTACAGTTCAAGGGGTAGAGGATGAAGTGCATCATCTTTGTGTGGCCAAATTGATTCTGAAAAAATGAATTCCAAATAGAAAACGAATTATTGTATCAATTTCATCAATCATATTCCTAAACTCTAAGTGCCTGATACAAATGGGGAAAAACTGGAATTTATGAGGTTATTGAAAGAATGCTTCGTAATAAGTGTCTCCTTCCAAAGTATGCATTCAAAAAATTGTTCTTTTCCGACCTCGGATGGCAAATATTTAGAATATTGCAACGAGATCATTTTAAATTTATGATGCGTATATGATCGCTTTTATAAGGAAAGCTTCTTTGTTTAACCTTTAAAGGAAAGTTTTTTCTTCAAATATATAGCAATCGATTTGACTCCATATATGTCATTTAAAATTATGTAACATACAAATTTATGTTCTCATACAAATTTCAAGAGAAACTAACGATAATTTTCTTCTTAAAAATTAATTTGGAATGAATATTAGATAGGATTCTCAAAATTTGCAAAAAAGAATCTGGATGATTTTAAGGTATTTTTTTTTAATTTCTCAGGATTTTCAAACAATTATAGGAAAAATTCGAGTTCAAGATGATAAAATTATTATTAGATTCGTGGGAAATTTTACGATGATTTTTTTGAAACAATTTTTTGAAACAATATTTAAAAGTATTCAAAACAAATTTTAATGTATAAATAAATGTTTCCAGCTAAAAATTGCCATAAATGATATGATTTATGAAATTTATAAATTTTTTCATTCATTTTTCAATTTATAGCATCGAAAATGATAGCGTGGATTTATACTTTTACATTCTGTAAAATTCGACCCCCCCTCCCTGTCTTTGTCAAATGTCCACGTTTTAAGACCCCCCGAACCCAAAAAAAAAAAGGTTTTTACAAAATGTATGTCTGTCTGTTTGTCTGTATGTATGTTTGTCTGTCAGCTTTTCTGTCTGTTTGTATGTCTGTTTGTCTGTCTGTTTGTCTGTCTGTTTGTCTGTATGTTTGTCTGTTTGTCTGTTTGTCTGTCTTATTTGAACTGTTTTTATTCAAAATCTATATATTTTTCAGTTGAAATATCAAAGATTACAATCTTCGTTGAGATTTAAAATTTTGTTCTTGAAAATTGACATTTTTAATTAATAGTTTGACTATTCCATTTTTTGTTTCAAAATCTTTTCCATTTTTGATTGAAAATTGATCTTTTGTAGTTAAAAATACATGTGTTTTGTGAAAAATTCGTTTTTTTTTTTTAAATAGTGAATGTTATTGGTTTTTTCTGTTAAATACTAACTTTATGACTGGAAATTTAAATATTTCACTTTTGTTCAAAAATTTGTTGTTAGTTGAAAATGAAACTGTTTGATTGAAAACTAGTCT
Source organism: Andricus quercusramuli (assembly GCA_932178445.1). Taxonomy (NCBI): domain Eukaryota; kingdom Metazoa; phylum Arthropoda; class Insecta; order Hymenoptera; family Cynipidae; genus Andricus; species Andricus quercusramuli. Next base: position 98,766 of record CAKNXH010001692.1, on the reverse strand, counting down.
TTTTTTGTTGAATTCAACTTTTTTTGGTTGAAAATAAAAATATTTTTTTGGTCGAAATGTCAGTTATTGCATTTTCGTTTGAAAATTTCCATTTTTTATGATCCATCATTTTTAGATTAAAATCGATCTTTTTGGTGGAAAATACAACGTTTCCCAAAAATAATTTTATTGATATCCGAAAAACGCAAAACAAAAATTTCAAATCTGTTAATATCTTCGGTTTTTTTTTTTTAATTTGAAAATTCGAATTTTTTAAATTTCCACGAAATTTTCCTATTACTTCGAAAATGATGGCAAAATCTTTCTATGTACAGTTTTTGCTAGTAAATAATAATAAAAAATTATAAATTGGAAAAAAATTTTGTTATATTTAGAACTTTTTGAAAATGGCAAAAAAACTCATAATTAATTAATCTGTACACGATATAAACAAAATTAAACTATCATTTTCAACCAGGCATTCAAGTAATTTTTAATTTACATTCCTTTCAAATTTTCACTTTCATTTCTGAAAATTTGATTTATTAGTAACTTTTCATAAGAATTTGTTAAAAAATTGATACATATTTACGTATAATTTTAAAAATTAAATTCAGATGATCATTTCACAATATCAAAAACATTGATAGAAATTACATAATTGGAATAGAGGTATCTTAAATGTGAATAAACTCTTATTTTACAAATTGTAGCCAATAATCAATTACATAACCTTATAATAAATAATCATTTTATGTTCTTAATTGGAAGAAATTAAAATTCAATATTTATGTAATTTGATATTGTGAAAAAAATTATTCAGGTAATAATTAATTGAAAAAATAAAAAGCATTAAACTATGACTTTCATTGAAACATTTAATTAATGTTTACTTCACATTTTTTAAAATTTTTACTTCGATTTCTAAAAATTTAATTTATTCGTAAACTTTAATACTAATTTCAGAAAAAATAAAACATATTTACACATATTTTGGAAAATTAAATTCAAATGCTCATTTCACAACATCAGGAACATTTGAAAAATTACTTAATTGTGATAAGGGTATTTTAAATATAAATAAGCTTTTATTATACAAATTGTATCCAATATTCCTAATGTTTTTTTTTCAATTTGAACTTTCATTTCTGAAAATTTGAATTATTAATAACCTTTAAAACTAATTCCAGAAAATGTAAGTTTGAATGGGATAAGTTAATTTTCAATCGAACATGCATATAATTTTTACATTATATTCTTCTTTAAATTTGAAATTGCATTTCTATACATTTAATTCATTGAAATAACCTTTTTAAAAAATTCAAACAAAATTAAAATATATGTACATATAATTTTAAAAATTCAATTAGGAAACTTGTTTAATAACATCTCAGACATTTAAAAGCATTATATATTTGTAATAGAGGTATTTGAAAGAAAAGTCAAACTTTTATTATAAAAATAATAGCCCACATTCAGATTACACAATCTCGAAGTGAATAATAAATTAATGTTATTTAATTGAGAACCAAATTTAATTCCATTTTTATTTAATTAAAAATTTTGAAGAAAATGAATCGACTGATAATTAATTAAACTGTTTACGACATAAAAACATCAAACTATCATAAATATTTTATTTATTAATAAGCTTTTTGAATGATTACAAAAAATTTAAGTTCTGATATAATCAATTCAGTAATTTTAAAAATTAAATTCATATAATCATTTCACAACATCTCACATCTTGAAAGTAAGGTTCTGTAGAATTGAAATTAATAAGTACAATTCTTTTCCGTGCATGAACTCCTTCCCTTATCCGACAGTAGGTATGAGCGCTTCAGTGTTATTGATTTAGGAAATTCACTCAGTATGTTATGATTCGTGAATCACGAAAGTCGCAATGTTTTAGTTCTCTCATCAAAAATAATAAAATATTGTTTATAACATATTGTTTATCACAATTTGGTGTTTCTGATCTAAGGAAAAAGCTGCAGCTCCTGAGGTATCATTACGCATCATTAAAAAAAAATCATTGACTCAACTTAAGGTAAACAATAATCTTCTAATGTTATTAATGCAATCAAAGTATATTAAAAAAAAATAATATTATGTGTGTAAAATGCATTTTAACAATGAAAATTCATAATTTCCCGGCACAGTAGTTTTCTAGCCTAAATATAAGGCTAGCAACTCAGTGAATATCATTTCTAAGAATGATTTCCTCAATTAATAAAATTTCATGAACTGCCCAAATCTTACTGAAGTTTTACAAATTATTCAAAAAACTAATAAATTTAATTTGTTTATGTTCAAATAGAACCCCACCAAAAACATCTACGATGCAAAAGTTTAGCCAAGCAAAAAGCATTGAAGAATTATTTTCATTGAATCATTCAATGATTTTTACTTCATATTTTCCTCAAAATGTGAATTTTTAATAACCCTTTAAACTATTCCAGTGAAAATAAAAATATATGTGCACATAATTTCCAAATGAGAATGCAGATACTCATTTCACAATATCTCAAAATTAAAAAAAAAATATATGATTGGAATAGAGGTATTTCAAACATTAATAAACTTTTATTAAACAAATTATAGTCAATAGTGAATAACATAAACTTGAAGTAAATAATCAGTTTAAGTAACCTAATAAAAAACAATTAAAATTCAATCATGTAATTTGAAATTGTTGAAGGAAATAATCAGCTTATAATGAATTAATCTGTTTATAACATAATAAAGATTCAACAATAATTCGTATTGAAACATTGGAATAATTTGTACACTACATTTAGAAGAAAATCATCATCATTTCTGAAAATTTAATATATTAGTAACCTAATTCCATACTAATTTCAAAAATAAAAAATAAAACCATATTCACATATAATATCAAAAATTGAATGCAGAGACTCTTTTCACAACACCAGCATCATTTAAAAAATAATGCAATTAACAGTAACTCAAATTTAAATAAACTTTCATTATATTTAAAAATTTTTCGATTGCATTACTTGAATTTAAATTAATTATAAACTTTTACAAAAATTTTATAAAAAATCAAAACATATGTACTTATAATTTTGAAAATTCAATTCAGACAATCATTTCAAGCCATCATAAACATTTAAAAAAATTATATAATTATAATGAAAGTATTAAAAAAAATATTATAAGAATTATAGCCAATATTCAATTGCATAACCTTGGAGTGAATAATAAATTTATGTTATCTAATTAAAATTAATTAAGATTTAATATTTATGTAATTGAATATTGTGATATAAATTAATCAGCTAATAGCTAATCAATCAGTTTAGAACATGGAATGTATCAAATAATTATTTTCAATAAAATATTCAAATGATTTTTACTTTGTTATTAAAATTTGAATTAATTTAGTAATTATTCTTGTTCAAATGAATATAACCGTGACGCATATTTTCAAGTTTAAAGATTTGCCTAAATTCTTAGGCAGAGGGAATTTTCATAATAATTTCATTTTTAAATTTGAGGCACCTCTCAAACTAATTCCAGAAAAAGTAGAAGCATATGTACATATATTTTGAAAATTGAATTCAGATACTCATTTCACAACCTCAGAAACAATTGGTCATTCAGGAAATTTCAATTATTAATAATCTTTCAAAGTAATACCTGAAGAAATTGAAATATATGCACATATAATTTTGAAAATTGAATTCGGATACTCACTTCACAAAATCACAAACATTTGAAAAAATTATATAATTATAATGGAGATATTTTGAAGGAAAAATACATTTTTATCATAAAAGTAGCAGCGAATATTAAATAATCAATTTATGTCACTTAATTGAAAACAATTAGAATTGAGTCTTTATTTAATTCACTTTTTCGGAAAAAATCAATCATTCAATAGTTATTTATATTTGATTCATCTGTTCATAACACAAAATCAATCAGCAATATTATTTGCATTGAAACATCAAAATAATATTTTTTTTTCTAAAAATTTGAATTATTTATAATCTTTTTAACTAATTTCATAAGAACTTAAAACACATTCACGTACAATTTTGAAGACTGAATTTAGATAATTATCTCACAACATCCTGAAGATTTTGAAAATTATGAAATTGGAATAGAAGTATTCTTAATACAAATAACCTTTTATTATACAAATCATATCCAATATTCGATTACATAACAATTCCTTGTATATCACAATCTTACTTATTAAGGATTTATAAAACTAATTCCAGAAAAATTCGAAATATATGTATATATTAATTAATCACTTCACAACGTAAAAAACAATAAACAGTTAATTTAATAAGAACATTCGAATAATTTTTACTTGATATTTTTCTACTAACTGACTAATTCCACAGAAAAGTGAAAAATATGTACATATAATATTGAAAGCAGAATTCAGATACTTATTTCACAACATCAAAAAATTTACAAAAATTATACAATTGGAATATAGGTATTCTAAACATAAATAACCTTTTATTATAAAAATTATAGTCAATATTCAATTACATTACCACGAACTGAGACTATTTTGTCATTAATCTATTCTAATCGAGTAGACTATAGTACATACAATAATATCGGCCGAAATATAACGCGCATATCATGATGAAGGAGAACATCTGCGACTGGATTAGAAATGTAGAAAAATTACTGAAATACATTTTATTTTACGCCGTTTTGCCGTGTATCTTTAATAACAACTTAAATTGAAAGTAATAGTAAAAATAAATAAATTGGAATAATTAGCGGCGGTCGATAAAATAAGAAATCTACTTTTTTGTTTCTGCTGGTTTTAATTTTAAACATATAGAGGTCACCCTATGACTTACTATGACTAACACGAAATCTTCCTCCATAAAATTAAGAGTTTTCATCAATAGGATTTCTCACTTTAGGGATATTTTTCTTCAAAACTGTCAGGATATGGAACCTGATAGAACATCAGCACCAAGAACGATAGGTTTCCTTCCATCCTACTTACCTGATTCAACCGATTCAGGGGCAGATACCCCATCACATGGAACTGCTCTACCACCTTATCAATCTGATTTATCATCAGTTGATCAAGATCCTCCCCCCTATTCGCCAGACTTATTTGCACATGGGGGAAATAATTCTCATGGTCCGGATGTATCATATGACACAGAACCACCTCCTTATCCTTCAGATTCCACAGACGAAGATGGAACAAGTATCCATCCAATGAAAGGAATTCATCATACAATTCCTTCTGCACCATCAGTGGATCAAATTGATTACAGAACAGGTTTGACACAAATTGAACGACAAGTTATTTTAAGTGCTTTATCCAATATGAGAGAAAACGCCCTGTGGAGGACACCAGATGAAAAAAGTGAATTCTCCCGCGCTGAGGATGAAGTATTAGAATTATTACATGGTGTTGAATCGCGATTGACTAATTCAGAAAAAGAGGAGTTTCTGATAGAAATGAGGAAAATTAACTTGATGAGAAGCGAGGAAGAAAGGAGACAACATTTTTCAGATACTGCTTCTAAACGGTGCAGTGATCCTGTCACGATAGGACTGAAAATCATTGAAGTGGTGAGTTGATAAACAGGGTTTGGAACCTAATAAATTACGTTTACAGAGAGGAATTGTTTGATGTAATATTTTGCAGGGAGGTACAGAGAGCTTTTCCGGAATTTTTTTTTTCTAATGTGAGACGAAGCGTTTCTTGCTTCTGGAAACGGCAACCAGAGTAGACAGCCCAGGTCTTCCCGCGGTCATTGCGGAAGGCCACCATATCGACTGCGGTCTCTGCTCTAACGTGACAAGAGGCTACTTAGCAAAGACCGTAGTCGATATTCCTCTGTTCATGGCGGCAGGCTACAATATCCATTCCGGTTTTCGCTATAATAGGAAAAGAGGCTGATCAGCAAAGACCGTTGTCGATATTGTATCCTTCGTTGTGAACACTGAAATGTAGATTCCGGTCTTTGTTATCACACCAAGGGGAAACTACTCAGCATAGACCGAAGTCGGTATGGTAGCTTGTCCCGTGAAAATGGGAATTTGTAGTCCGGTCTTTGCTACAACAAGAAGAGAAGCTGCTCAGCAAAGACCAAAGTCGATACTGAAGCCTGTGCCATGAATACGAAATTTTCTGGTCCGGTCTTTGCAATAATACGACGACACGCTCCTCGGCGAAGACCGCAGTCGATATTCCTCTGTTCATGGCGGAAGGCTACAATATCCATTCCGGTTTTTGCTATAATAGGAAAAGAAGCTAATCAGCAAAGACCGTTGTCGATATAATATCCTTCGTTGTGAACACGGAAATGTAGATCAGGGTCTTTGTTCTGAGACGAAGAGAAGCTACTCAGCAAAGACCGCAGTCGATATTGTAGCCTCTGCCATGAAAACGGAAATTTCTAGCCGGTCTTTGCAATAACACGACGAGAGGCTAATCAGCAAAGACCGTAGTCGGTATTTCTCTGTTCATGGCGGAAGGCTACAATATCCATTCCGGTTTTTGCTATTATAGGAACAGATGCTAATCAGCAAAGACCGTTGTCGGTATTATATCCTTCGCCCCGAAC